>JBBPDB010000108.1:32791134-32813149 GCA_037974465.1 Brachypetersius altus
CCTCCTCCATCCACTTAACTGTCCCTTCTGCCCATCTTACCACTATGGGGAGCAGAGCTTTCAGCCGCTCTGCTCCCTGGCTCTGGAACTCTACCACCTCACCTCAGAAACATCAATTCACTATTACACTTTAAATCCACTCTCAAAACCCATCTGTTCAAGCGTGCTTTCTCTCTCTGATTGTTTATGTTTTCTTGTCTGTAATTATTTATTTTTTTTTTACTGTTTGTTGCACTTGTTTTATTGTACCGTGTCCTTGTGTGCCAGAAAGGTGCCTTTTAATAAAATGTATTATTATTATTATTATTATTCTGTTTTCTGAAGGTAAAGGTTTTAGCAGAGGGTAACTAAGAGGTCATTAGTCCTGCTGCTTGTTAAAAAAGTTTAATTTTAAGACCAGGATACGATTAACAGAGTATAATTAATGGACATCACCTACCTCATGTTGTAATTCTTGCTTTAAGCTCCCTTGCACATCCCCTTTGTCTACCTCACATTAAGCTCTTTTGCACATTTCCTTCATTTAGCAAATGCATAGTTAACATCAAAGTATTTTATTCACTTTTTTGTTAACTCTTATTTGTATATAATTTCTACTGTTTGTATGACAAATGTTTTGTGTCTTTGAATCTATGAATCTTGAAGACTAAACACATTTTATGGAAAACTTGTAATTGCAATTTTTGTGGCAGCATTTTCGACTTCACTTCTGTGCTCTGAACGTAGCGTGTCAGGCACTCAGTAACTTATTCTGGTGTCACATATACATTGTGTGGGTGTTTTTTTTTTGTTTTGATCTAACCCATCAATGGGCCGCTTACAAGCCCTGTGTTATAAGACTTAATTTCTCTGCCTAGAAGGAATGCTTTCAAGGTTTTAAATTGCTGCATCACCATTTGTGTGGAAAATGGCTGTGCTTTTTTTTTTCCTGTTTGGCATATGATGGTTTATTTAGAAGGTTGCTTGAGCAGCTCTGTCTCAGAAAGACTTTGCTTTTGAATAATATATATTAGGGCTGCGCAATATATTGCACATTTACCGTCATCGCGATATCAACATGCACAATATCCATATCGCGAAAGACTGACTGACTGCAATAAATGGTGTTTTTCCAAAACTCTTCACCCAGTGCCACAGAGAAGAGGGCAAAAAATCACTTAGCAGTTTCTTCATCTTCTGTGCTACTGTTATAGATTGTTCCTTTTGCTATTTTTTTCTGGCTAAGAACTTACTTCTATTAAAATTATGTTTAAAAAAATGGAAATATTGCATTTCATTTTTTTCTGCATAGACTAGTCAGCGTCTGGAGTCTATTACCAGCAAATCCAAAGCAGAAAAACATTAACACTATAAAGGTCAAGTGTTTACTCACTTATCGCATGTGATATCACCATCGCAACACTCAACTACATTATCGCATATCGCATGTTTTCCTAATATTGTGCAGCCCTACTGGATAATGTATACATACACACCCCATCGTTTGTCTTTGTGTGTGTGTGTATTTTGTGTGGATTCTGCAAGAGCCAACAGTAGACTGGGTCCTTGCAGGCAGTAATTGTTCTGACCTATGATAAAATGTCTAAGTTGTATAATGAATGATTAGAGTTGTTGCCTTTCAGCCATCTCTGTCAACCAGATACTGGTCAATCTAGCAGTGCTGCTGATACACCATGTGGGGCACAGTTATAATAGATTACAGACATTCAGTACAACCAGTTCCATCCAGTTCAGACTTCAGCTTATAGCTCGCATTCATCTAGAACATTTTCCCAAATAAAATGTGTACTGCCTCGCTGAGTGGGACAGAAGGAGGCTGTGTTAGCTTCTTGGTGTAAATGTGAGAAGTGGGGGTGGGCCAGTTTGGGAAGGGAACTAGTCATCCCTCTCCACAGTCCGCCTGTCAAGCGTCAAGGGGGGTAGAATGCATGCACTGGGTTGCCATGGTGACTAAAAGGAACTTGGTGAGAAATTTGCTTCAGTAGGAAAATGCTTTTTGGCAACTGGGTGCATTGTGTGCTGAGTTGAGATTTTTTGATGACTTGATGGCGTGGGGTCCTTCACACAGGCAGTTGCTGTGGACATTCTTGAGGCCCACCAGTCCATTTTTGTACGTTGATCTGCATCTCTTAGGATTTCAGACTCCCTCTTTTAGTCTGGAAATCTTATAGGCCTGAAAGACCAAATCAGAGGACTTTGTGATATTTTCTTTATTAATTAAGAAGAACAGCCATTAAATGATTTAATGTCCACTATTTTAACACTCATGCCTTTTTTTAAATTTGCACACAAATAAAAGTTATTCCTGCCTTTCTCTGGCAGATTGGAGAGATTCTGGCCTCCGGCTTCAGTTCCCTTCAGTGAAACACATAAATGAAAAGGCTGCAGCTTAATATAAGCATCTGTGTGTCCAGAGTCCTTCTAAAATATTCAGTACATCTAAGTTGTGCTTCATCAAGTCTCTCCACAGCAGATCAGAATTGTTGGCTGTGATAAAGAGTAGACACAAGTAAGGCTTTGACGTATGTTAATTTGATCTCTGGTGCAGGGATGCCTCTGTGCCTTGGTTTAGATGAAACGCACCAAATTTGAATTTGTGCTGATTTGAAAACGAACTCTCTAAGCACTATCCGTATGCCTCTAATCAAAGGCCAATCTTTTGATGCCTGTGTTTTCCTGGTTATTGATCTCCTGATGCTCAGGGTATGTGGGATTTGCAGACTGTGCTTTAGCTTCAAACTCTTTCTGTTTCCCTTTTTTCTACCATAATTACATCTACCTCAGTATCAGCATCTATTCTGTTAAATTAATTCTCTTCATTCCTTAGATGCCGTTATCAGCAGTTTAAATTAGTTTATTAATGAGTATTTACTAGGTTACAAACACTTCAAAACATTAAGCAGGCACATATTTAAAAAGGCCAGCAGTGACCTGTGGCTGCCAAATGGTGATTATACATTAATCTGTTAAGATCTTATTTGGTTACTTTGGTTCGTTTTTCTTTGTCTTCATTTCAGTTATTAGCTTAATCAGATATTAAGAGTCACTGTCTGCCTAATTTGTTTGACCGTTTTTTCAATATATTATTTAAGATGCGTATGAACTTGCATCTTATAAAGTAGTATCTTATTTAAGTTGCATCTCTGACCTGGCAGAAATTCATGCTGGCATGTTATGTGCAACAGTAAACATGTGTATACGGGGCTTGTCCTTTGTTTTGTGCAGAGTTTTTACTTAATACTAAAAGCATAGTCTGTCCTTCACTCATAAGTCTCTCCTCCCTCCACTCAGTGCCGGATGACCTGACCCCGGAGGAAAAGCAGGAGCTGGAGAACATACGGCGGCGTAAACAGGAGCTGCTAGAGGATATCCAGGTAAAAACTCTGTTTTAAAATAGGCTGTGCAGTAAAATGATTTGATACATAAAGCAAGCGAGAGGCATCTTATTTCTTCAGATCGCTCTGTCTGCATCCCTCCCCTTTATTTCTCTACTATGAAAATACTATATTTAGTTTAGGTTGAAATCCATTCCTATCCAGTTTCTCGTGGCATTACCTGTGTTGTGTTGATAATATTTCAGCTTGCAATGGATGTGGCTTTTAACCTATGAGGATTTGTCCTTAGCCTCTTAAGCTTCTATATAGGAAAGTCACATCCATGAGAAGAATGAATATCAGCCTGCTTGATATGATTACTCATAACATTATCCATTCATATCTATCAATGGCACATTTGACCTTTAGCATTTATTATGATCTCATTCATTTGTTTTTGTTGGGTTATATTGCCTGGGTGTTTAAGCCACGTGTGACTTCATTGCACATCTGTTCATCTAAAGAATGCTTAGGGAAAGTTATAGAGAAGTTAAAGCAGGACGAAGCTCATCCCGCAATAGTAAAGACTGTGCAAGGTGAGCTGATGGAAGGACTTTGGAGCAGATGGTGTTGCAAATTCAATTAGGCTGATTGTATTATGCATTTGGAATGCCAGTCATTGATCCTCCCTGTGCTTGGACTGTTTGACCTCTTCTTCGTTTCGATAAATGACTTAATCAATTGAGTAAACGTAACACAATTTTGGTTGCATACCTTTTGAATTGGACCTGGTTGCTTGCTGTTCATCCCATGTCCCATCGGAGCCATTCGTCATTCCTTGATTGGCTGAGGAACAGCAGTTCAATCTTCTGTACAGGCCCAATGCTACAAAAGAATGGCGTATTTTCACCTAAACAATGTCCAGCCTGAATAACTCTGGAGCTTTTCAAAAGTATCAGTAAACACTAACGGATCTCTGGCGCCTCACTTATTAATAGGAAACAGTTGCTGTCAATCAGCCGATTCCATGAAGATATTTTGAATATGTTTGTTCTGTCTTGCTCTTTCATCCAGTTTTTCCTTCAGTTTCTCTTTCAGCTAATCTTAACATCCTTTGTCTACAGGCTATGTTCACTGCAACATTGTGAAACATCATGAAACTATTTGTGGAATTCTGTAGACGCAGCAGAGATGATGAAAGCTCGGCTGTATCAATGATTTTTACCCCAAAAAATGTCATATGATCACATGAAGCAAGTCACAAAATACAAAGTATGTAGAGAATATGTGACGTATTATGGTTATATTTCGCCCAGACATTGGGTGAGAGAACATTGCTAGGACTTGATGTGCTTGATATGCTTTGCTATTGTGTGAACTTCTTGTTTGGCGGTGTAATGAGCAGAGCACTCGAGAGAGCACAGACCTCCAGGCTGACCTGATTCAGACTACTGCTAGAACATCACATTCTTTTACTTGATGAGCCATGTGATGTTCCTACAGGGCACCTTACCCATCCATAGACTGTCCTTTGGTCTAGACTGGATTTCCTTGAAGTAACTGGGCATCTTTGCATTCTTAAGAGGCCTTAAGTCTGTTCGTCATGGTTTGCAGTTTATACCACAAAGCTAAGGACTCGAATACTGAAAAATAAAATGTAATGCAATGTAATTTCATGTTTTGTTTATCATTCTACCTGCTTCAAGAAGCACATGAGCTGGTAAAACGGACACAGAGAATTGGCTTTATGTTTATTTATATAGCCCATTATTGTACACAAGGATAAAAGTATTATGTAAAAAGGGAGTAGGAAGTACAAACGAAAGGATACAAATCAATTAAAGAAGATTAAAAGTATTATGGAAGTGCAAATATTTATAAAAAAGTGGAGGAGAATAGTGCAGCGCACTGCTTTTCAAAGATCTGTTGCTGCAGATCTGATACTGTTGGGCAATCTCACTCCTCCCAGATTGCTCCGTTGAGTTCTGCTATAATAACGGGTCAGTTTAGCAGTTGATGACTGTCTGTGTGCACTGAGTGGCTTTTGCTGTGGCCTATTGAACCAGCAGTGGTCAGACTCTGAATGAGACTGTCCCAGTCATATCAGAACACTATGATTAGTGTTGGGCTCTTTTACACTGATGGTTATTGACAATATCCAACAAGGCTGTCATTCCATTAGAGGTGATCAATGGTGTGTATGTGATGTGGCCTCTCTGGGTCGTTAAATGCTCTTCAGAATTTTTTGCATTCACTCCGAACCTATGCACCACACGCTATACTGTCACTGTCCAAATAAAGTCTTGCAGTTACAAATAAGCAATTTTACAGGAGAAGGACAAAACTTCCTATTATTCCATGCAGGTCAAATATTACAAGATTTTTGTGTAACAAGACTACCCAATAAAATTGTGGGAGATATCTGTAAAGCTATACTTTTATGATAATGAAGTTTCATCTGTTTTTATTGTATTTTTGGCCATAATAGTCCTTTTTGCAATCTTAGACCTCAAGTGTGAAGGAAAGACCAAAGCAGGTATTTTAGGCACTGTGTGTAGGAAAGACCAAAGCAGGTATTTTAGGCACTGTGTGTAGGAAAGACCAAAGCAGGTATTTTAGGCACTGTGTGTAATGATCTAGTCAGGCCATGATTTGGTTCGGTAGATAATTCAGGTCTCACAGGTCAGTGCGTTCATGATTCAGTCATTAAGACTGAAAATCTATGATTTATTTATTATTTTTTCAAACAATAAAATTGAACAGTACACTCAACCTATGATTCCTGTGACTACTTTTGAGTTCACAATTCAGTTACTACTGAGTTATGGCAAAATTTACTAATAATACTGGCAGTGGGGGCGGATATGACTGACTGTGCTAGCTGGGTTATTGATTGGCAATGGTTGAACTCTTCACACAAAGCAGTTACATCAAATATCACAAGTAATAGAATGCTTACTGTTCACAAAGCATATTGTCACATCATTGTATTGTCATCACAATATTTCAGTGTGTTGTTACACCATTGTTAGGTAAAATGTTTAAATGCCAAAACATATGCCAGCGTTCATGCGTTAAGTTGTTGGATGCTTTAGTTCACATCCTTGAGTTTGAGAAATGCGTAAAAATTATTATTATTATTATTATTATTATTATTATTATTACTACTATTATATGTGTTTTCCGATGGATTTTTATGCCTGCTGTATTAGCATGTTTAAGCTTGATGCTTAAGATTGAGGTTTTTAGGTTTGCTGTGACTTTCCTGGACGTGTGTTTTAAAGTCCAGGATGTTGTATTGTGGGTTGAATTCATGTTAAAACTGCGTTTCATTGATATGTAACAAGAACCTCTCTGGCAGGAAAGTGAGGAAAAAATGTGCTGGGACATTCTGTAGAAGAGGAAGAGCTGAAAATGTTGGAGACATGGAAGCACCTCAAAATTCTGGGTTTGACCATCACTTCAAAGCAAGTCTAACACGAAATAGTTAATGTCACTTCAGCACCAGCAGCCCTGAAATATTATTTTCTTTTATTTGTCCTATTTGTCTTTCTGTTGGTAAGAAGAAATTAGTAATTTATAGAGTCTGACGAGGCTCTTATTAGATATTTATAGCCTTCCCCGGCACAAATGTAAATGAAACGAAATGTGTCCATTTGGCAGATATTCGCAATGCAGCCTATAAGGGTAAAACGTAATATGTGACATAAATTTTGCACAGTCCACATTTAAGGTTTTTTCCCTCTGATGATCACCAAATAAACATTAATTGTATAGTAAAATGTCCATGAATGTGTGTGTAGGACATATACTTATTTTAACTTATTTAAACTTTCAATTTCACAAAACACATTTTTCCAAATATTTCACACAAATGAAACCTACAGTTATTATAAATGTGTGGGCACACACACACACACACACACACACACACACACACTCACTCACACACTAATTCGGTCTATGTCCTTCTCTATATGGATGAAAAGCCTTTATGATCTCATTTATGCTTTTACTGGGTTTTGTGGTGTGTCTACTACCTGACCCTGAGGTCACACACACACACACACACACACACACACACACACACACATGCACACACACACATGCACCCACACACACACAGGAGGAGGGGAAGAGCTTGGCAGTAACTGGGTCAGGTCAGGTGTTAAGAGGGTGCTGGTTTGACCTCACTAGGTGTAATGCTCAAGAGATACTAACTCTTAATGCATGAGACACTGGAAGTGTGCGTGTCTGTGTATGTGTGTGTGTTCTTGATGGATTCATAATATGAGCTCCATTGCTCTGGGCCTCAGCTGCTAGAAGATGGTGGATTTCTAATATAGACAGTGTAATTATGGGCCAAATATTGCAACTGGGGTCGCAAGTTTTAGTAATTCCATAGAGCTGCTGGAACGCTCATTTTAGATCATTTATATAATCAATTAATATAGCAACTAGACTAATTGTATATAATTACCATTATGCCTTATAACATTTGCACTCACTTTGTCTCTGCCACAGCACCACTATAACATTACAGTATCACATGTATCACATGAACTGTCCAGAACACGCAGCAGCACAAACTGTAAACACAGTTATACATAATTCAATTCTTTCCCCAGACGCATTGTTTTTGGTGTTTTTACCTGTTGCTGGACATTGTGGATGAAAACCCACCACAGCAGACTGTGTGCATTTGTGCGTCGAATCAAAGGCTGACCTAGAAGATGACTGGCAGATGATGGGCCCCCCCCCCAATCTCCACCAGCCCCCCTCTTTACTCTCTGCTACTGTCTCGCCTTCAGATGAAAGGATTTTTTTACTCTCAGTATCTCTGTGGCATCACAAAAACTGTCTCCTCCTAGTATTATTTTCTATTCTTGTTTTCTTTTTCCTTCCTCCACCACCCATTCACGTTTTCTTTGTCTAAATATTTGTGACTGCCCATATTCAATCAACACAATGATTACAGATTTGCTGACTTTGTATAGTCCCATCTTTGCTATACCTCATTTTGGTTCATTTATCCCCTTTTGTCCTTTTTTCTCTTTTTTAGCGGCTGAGGGATGAGATAGCAGAGGTGACAAATGAGATTGAGAACCTGGGCTCCACTGAAGAAAGGTCAGTGTGTGTTTTGTTTGTGTTTGTGTGTGTCAGGGACAGAGTGAGTGTATATAGAACATCGTTTTTTGTGTGGCACCCAGTGACTCTGTTGTGGAATCTTAGCACAGACAGACACGAGCCATTAACTTTCTCTCTCCATTAAACAGTAATGACCAGCTGAAGCTACTGTCTGCTGTCTGTCTCTCATGCATACACACACATGCACGCTTGGAGACACACTCATACAGAGATCACAGACACAGACAAATACCCACTCACACCCGTGCATCAAAGTTTAATGACGTTACCCCTATGTGACGGGCTGCTGATGAATTATACAAGGCTGTTTTGTAGAGAAGGGGAGCAGTTGGGGTCGATGGGGTGTGTGTGATAGACTGTCTGATGAAGACATGCCTTTACTACCTATACTCTCCTAATTCAGCTTCTAAGACTTTAAAAGAAACATATTAATCTATCTAATCATCATGGGAGTGTTTATAATCTCTTAATTGTGTAGTTAAAATAAGATATCGAATTCATATCACTATAGAAATGATAGTTGTCCCATATTACTTGTACATTATACTAGCGTTGTGCACTAGAGTGTACAAATATAGAACGTTCAGGGCTTTTTTTTTTTTTTTATAACTTAAATCAGTAAATCTGTCCCTATTGTTTGGTATTAGGCATTGGATATTACACAATATCAATGTTAGTATTGTGACAGCACTTTATTAGACCCATATACATATTCCAGATGCAGTTTTGTCTTGCAGTATGATGTGAAAGCTAAGATTGTGATGATACCCCAAAAATAACAAGTAGATCAAGAGCAAGTTAAAGGATTGCTTATAATTCTCTGCACCTTCTAGGTAGGAAGTGTAGTATCTTTTGGTGTATTTTTGTGTACAGTTAAATCATATACCATTGTAATATTTTACTTTATTCTTGTGCCTTTATTAGCTGTTTTTAACAGAGTCTACTGAAGAGGGGTCAATTTGCTGTGAATCAAGGACTTGGAGAGCTCTGCCCTTTAGAGAATAAAGCTCATTTTATCTCCCTGCATCCTTTTATTGTCGTTTCTGTTGAGCACTCGTTGCCCTCTTGAGGTTTTTAATGAAGCTTTGACAGTGAGATTATGTTTTATTATGATTATGAGCTTATTTGGTTCATGATACAGTGGTTTCTGTGGCTCTATGACTTACAGTGAATTCAAGAAATGTGTCACTGACACTGCCCTCATGCCTTTATGTTTACAGAAAAAACATGCAGAGGAATAAACAGGTGGCCATGGGTCGAAAGAAATTTAACATGGATCCCAAAAAGGTATTTGTGTGTGTGTGTGTGTGTGTGTGTGTGTTTGTTTGTTTGTTTGTTTAACTGGCTGTGTTTTACATGTTATACTCTTTTGATATGCCTTTGTGTGCGACCCTTTTTAGTTACGTTGGATAATCATTACTTAAATTATGAAAAGCACTGTATTACTGACTGCATCATTTTTGTGCTGTGTTTATATACCACCACATACAAAATCAAATGTGTTCGTTCAGATAACCAACTGATTGAAAAATCGTTTGGCTTTTATTATTTGACTGTTATTAGTGTGTTAGAGTGACAAACTACTCAGGAAGGCATGGGGAGACATGCATGCTGGGGCTCTAGGCACTGAGGGGGTTTGTTGCAACAAAACACCCAACTGGGACTACTTATATAGATACTGGCTATATTGCTCCAAACCTCCCCAGTTCGATTCCATCAACATTACACAAATAGCCCTGCCCTAACAAATCATTTATAACTGTAAAATCTTAAAGATTTCTTTAATGCGAGTCAGTGTAATGGCATCCTTTTAAGTGCAACAGCTTATTTGCGACATACTAGTGAGTAAACAAGCAAGTTATATTGTCATCTTTTATGCTGTGACAGTCATTTTTACATTCTGTTTGAAATTCTAGTGTCACGGCAAGTAGAGCTCTGGTAATGACTCATGAATGTGAACTGACTGTAACGTCTCCTGACAGGGTATCCAGTTCCTCATAGAGAATGACTTGTTGAAGAACACCTGTGAGGACATTGCTCAGTTTCTTTATAAAGGAGAGGGTCTCAACAAGACAGCCATTGGGGATTATCTAGGTGAAAGGTGAGAGTGGCATGATTCCCCAGTGGTGGTTTCTCTTAAAGTGGCACTGTAATGTCATATTCCTTTTACACACAAATGCTGTTAGTGCTTCAAAGGTGCGACCCTAGGTTTACAATAAAAAAATAAAGGATCTAGGCCATCATCCTGACATGCATTTACTCTACATCCATTACAGCTTCAATAGATTTTGTGTTTTTCATGGTGCAGGAGTTAATAAATGTGAGTGATACAATAATGAGTCATTCATTTATTTAATGTGTTGAAGTGATTCATTTCTGTAGAGATAAGACATGATGTTCTAGGCATAAAGTAGGAGATTTGCTACATAGACCATAACCCATGGTTTAGTTTACAAAAGAAGCTTGTTGTAGAATGGCCTGTTTTTTGACTGTGATGCAGTGAAAAGAGGTCATTTGATTCTGTTTTCACTGGTTGTTGGTGGTTATTGTTCCTTGAGTCTGTCCCCAAGGGAGAATGACCTCATCTGTCATAAGCTTGTATTCCCCAAAAGCCATGGTCTGTTTTGAACAGGAAGGCCACCACCCCTGCTGAAGTGCTGTGGTTTAAAATGCAGCTCCAATACATACGTCTTGTTTGAATGAATTATTAGCTCAACAGAACCACCCCAGATGTTAATATCAAGTTTGTGTGTCAGTGTTTATACTTTTGTGTGATTAAAATACAGTTTTCTCTATAATATCCTGTTTTACTGCATATTTGGAATATTTCTCTGTATTGCCCCTTTTTGGTCAGAGATTGTATGTAGATTTGGTTTCCTCCATCCTTCCATCACTTTCTCTAGTCCCTTAGGGAATAGATTGGTGAGCCAGATGGTTGTTGTATTCAGGGCAGGAGTGCTGTGATGAACGAATAAGTGGATAGGGAAGAGTAAAAAAATATATATTTTAATATATTTGTAATATTTTAACATGCTTCACCTTATCATTTTGATCTATGAGGAATTTGTTAACTCATGTGCACCAATCTTAAATCTGACCACCTCCTTTTACAGTTTCTTACAGTCTCTAGCCTGTGAATTACCTTACATTATCCAGTCCTGGGTCAGTTATGTAGCTACATAATTACACAATCCACCCAATTATGTGGATTTTATCACATGTGTAGAATACAGTCATTGACTCTTACATTTCTTTGTGATTTTCACACTTGTAAGACTTTTTGAAAAAACATCAATCATTAACTTGGCTGTTTGACTACATCTGGGGTTAAGTGGAAAATTGCACACAATTGATCGTTCGCTGGGCCGTTAGTTTGAAATACTTTAATTTACTTTAGTTTTAGTTTTCTTTTTACTTTAGTTTTCATTAATCTTTTCGTTTCTATCCTTTAGTGTGTACAAATGTAATATAAGGGTTATCATTTGTAGTAACCTTCCTATAATGGAAATATGATATGGAATGGGCATGTAGTTTCTGTTGTCAGAATCATACACATCCCAGTAATTGTTTAAAAATATTCTTTTTAAAAATATTTCAGAGATGAGTTCAATATAGAAGTCCTCCATGCCTTTGTTGAACTTCATGAATTCACGGATCTCAACTTGGTTCAGGCCCTCAGGTAAAAATCTCTTTTGCATTATTCAGATTAGATCAAAGGTAAAGGCAAGACATTTCGAAAAGATGAAAAAAAGGCAAAAGATTAGTGAACTGATATTGAGCTGCTGAGCAAAAGTTACTCAAAAATGTTACACCAGGTTTTTGGCAGTCACACTGTTAATGTGAAAATGTTTGATATCTTAGAAAGTAAGAATATAAGGACAACTGACTGAACTTCTGTTTTATAAACCTTGTCTTTGATTCGCTGTTAGGATTTAGTAGCTTTGCTGTTAGCTAATAAATGCCAAGGCCATTCTCTGATTTCTAGGTTTCATTCAGTTTAGATATGCTGATATATGAGGACTGTTTGAGCCTCTCCTAAGACTCAGTAAAAGTGGAACTGATGCCATAAAAGGGCAAACTGTATTATAAAATCTGTATAGATGTATAATTTAATTAAATCCTTTCCTTTGTATTAATGTCACATTACTGTTCGAATGATCTCATTGTGTGTTTGCCCTCATTGCCTCATGAAGACAGTTCTTGTGGAGTTTCCGGTTGCCAGGTGAAGCTCAGAAGATTGATCGCATGATGGAGGCTTTTGCCCAGCGTTACTGTCAGTGCAATCCTGGAGTCTTTCAGTCCACGGGTGAGTTTGTACTTGATTGTGTTTTCCTAAGGTTCTGCAGTACCTATGCATTTTTTTAATTAGTGTTTTTGGAAGCCACATACACAACGCCACGGAAGAACCATTTTAGTTCGTAAAAAGACATTTTTATAAGTGAGCTATTTGAGTGTGAAAGTTTTTTAAAGGTATAAATAATGTAATGTAATGGTTCAGAATCAGAAAACGTTGATCCTGGAGGAATTTGCTTCTGCTATGGCAGCCCAGATGATTCTTTTAGCTATCTTTAATTTTTAAGTCTGTATCTTCATCTAGACTCCTTCCACTTCTGCTCACGGTTCCGCATATACAAGCTTGCCCTTCTGCTCTCCTCCCATTCACAGTGTGCTTTTAGCCAAGCTAATGTGCTTGCATCTCTAAGAGTGCCTCTGGTGTTGACCTGTTCTGGGAAAGGAAAGTGCTTATAGAACTTGGGTCAACACTGTAGCAAACCCATTACTGTTAATTTGTTTGTCATAATTAACAACATTTGCATTTTAAAGGTCTTAAAACAGTGAGCAAGTGTTGTTAGTAGTTTGTATTATGTTTTTATTATGGTAAAAGTGCCTTAAAAGTGTGTACAGCTATCAAAATTTGGAAAGAAACAAACCTACTACTTTTAAATCTAACATTTTTTTTCTGTAGATACCTGCTATGTTCTTTCCTTTGCTATCATAATGTTGAATACGAGCCTTCACAACCCCAATGTAAAGGACAAGCCCTCAGCAGACCGCTTCATAGCCATGAACAGAGGCATCAACGATGGGGGAGACCTACCAGAGGACCTCCTTAGGGTCAGTTCCTCATCATAGTAACATTTACATGCTTTCCTGGTTTATTTTACTCTGATATTCAAACACATGATATGCTAAAGATGTGAAGAATTTAAGAACTGGTTTTACATGGATTTTATTCAACAGATACCTCTGTCTTAGTAGATAAGATTTATGTTTTCTTTCTTTCCCTTATCCATGGCTACAGAATCTGTATGAGAGTATCAAGAATGAGCCCTTTAAAATACCAGAGGATGATGGCAATGACCTCACACACACATTCTTTAACCCAGACCGCGAGGGCTGGCTGCTGAAACTGGGTGAGTTAGCAGTGTTTGTTCCATTTGGGCCAAGGGAAGGTAGACATAAGGGACAAGACATGCTAGTTTATATCTTTCTAATAGAGGTCCAAAGCAGATTTTTGGGCGGATTATATGATGTCTATTGAGCATCTGAATGGTAATCTGAATAATCTTAACTGTTGGGATAAATAAACATGATTTTGCTTGTATTGGGTTTTAAGCCACTGTTTACTTCATAAGCAATAAATAATTTGAAGGACTTTAAATATGAATAGCCAATAATATGCATAATGTTTAAAGGAACCTGACTATCCAAAGAGCTTTTGTTCAAAGCATGAAAATATTATGGTGTTATCACCACCTAGTGGACATAAAGTGAAAGTGCTGTAGTTACTACTTTTTCAGTCAGTACTTTTTTTTGCAGCATAATTGCTTCTTAAGAGTATAAATGATTTATTATGATTTAATTTTATTTTTCCCTCCATTTTTATTGTTTTGCTTTTTCATGTTGTCTTTCTTCAGGAGGTATGTACACTGGTTCTTCCCACATTAGCCAAAATTCTATGCTTCTGGGTGCTTTTTGTGGTGTGCAGTGCTTTCATTATCTACTCCTTTTTTGTCCATTTGATTTATTTTAAGCAGTATTTCATTTTATAAAAATGAAATGATCTCTTGCCTTTGGTCTCATTTCTTGTTTGTTTCATTAAGCCCTTCACATTCCTGCAGTGCTCGTGTTGCGTGAGGTCCTATAGTCTGCTCCCTCTGATGCCATGGAATTTAGCTTCATGAGCATTTGGGAATATTTTCACATCTGGGGCTCTTCCATGAAGCATGTTTATTGCATTCCATTATTTAAGACATCTAAAATCCTGAGTTAGGGATTTTAGGGTAAAAGTAACACTTGAGATTCTGCATCAAGAGTAAAACTGCTTTAAGGTGTGAGGTTTGCTCAATTGCTTAAGAGGGGAGACAGCAAGGTTAAAAGGGACAAATATTCTGCTTGGTTTCTTAGTTTTCTGCTTGGCTTGCTAGCCCAACAATGCAGCTACAAAAGAATATTTACTGTTTTCTACTGCTGTGTTCTCCCCTGCGATTGTGAATGACATTGTGTGTATGACGATCTGGTCTTTAGGAATCCCTGAAATTAGTAAAGGCATGCCCTGATCTCACCATAGAATTGCTCTAGCCTTTCATTGGTGAGCAGATGATTGGTGTCCCATTAATACCTGAGCTGTTTTCTAAAGCAAATATAAATTTGGATTATACAGATTGATTCACTGACATGCCTCTCAGAATCCTGGATCATTGTCATTGATTTCATCTTATTGGTTTTGTGGGATTCTTGGATTTTTTTGTCATTTCTTAGTGAGATGCAAAATGAACCATTTTAAAAACTCATCCACTAATGTGACTTAACCATACATGTCTGTCCGCTGCAGTGCCCCAGCCTCATCCTGCTGCATTTCTCTGCTGCTGTCGTCTCGTCTGCTCTCCCAAAAGTTAACACTGTTTCAGCTTAGAATTGGCATAACATGTATTTACTGGGTTTTTTTTTTCCAAACCCATTTTACAGGTGGCCGAGTAAAAACTTGGAAAAGAAGATGGTTCATCCTGACAGACAACTGTCTCTATTACTTTGAATACACCACAGTGAGTAACCCACTTGGTTTATCCCTAAAGGAGAAGGCCATCAGTTTTTCAAAATGTCTCCATAATGAAAAGGTTGAGATGCAAACAGAATAGCTTGGAGTGATCTGATGTGAATTGTTCACAGTGGTGGTGCTAGGAACCAGGTGCCACTAATGTCAGATAAATGGGGGGCGGGGTTATAAAGCAAAACAGCACCACAAGAAAACTGAAAAAAAAAGTATCACTGTTCTACCATTTATGTGTGGGTTAATTGGTCAGTTTGCAGCTGTAGACCCTAGTCTCTATCATCATCACTGCACAGCAGGTTTATCTACAATGAACCATTTCACCTCTCTGAGTGACTGTTTACATCATATGAATTATGGAGACTTTTGTTTCAAGATTAGTGGAATTATCTTTTAACCTCAGTCTTATTATCTGTTTAGGATAAAGAACCAAGAGGGATCATTCCTCTGGAAAATCTCAGCATCAGAGAAGTGGAGGATTCAAAGAAACCAGTATGTTTTTCTTTATAATGTAGTATTTTATGTTTTAAATTGTATACCTTTGTCCACTCTTGAGTATCTGTTTTCTCTGTCCAGAACTGTTTTGAGCTCTTCATCCCAGACAATAAAGATCAAGTGATCAAGGCCTGCAAGACCGAGGCAGACGGTCGGGTAGTGGAGGGGAACCACACCTTTTACCGAATCTCGGCGCCGACCATTGAAGAAAAAGAGGAATGGATAAACAGTATCAAGTGAGTGGTCTTCCCAACCCTCCTGAGTCTTTTATTTAAGTCTATATTTATCCTATTTTTCATAAAATGTTCTTAAAATGTGTGTAAATTTACCCAGAATGTTGTAGTTTATGTTAACAAATGTCATTCAAGGGCAGGTTTGTGCATTTTAAAACCAAATTAATGTGATAAAAGTAGACAATTGATCATGAACTCTCTTGATCAGGTTCTCTTGTAAAATGATGGTTGTTTTTCCTCTTTTTCTTTAGAGCTGCCATCAGCAGGGACCCTTTCTATGAAATGCTTGCGGCCAGGAAAAAGAAAGTGTCCTCCATTAAGAGGCAGTAGGGCCTCTCTGTTCTCAAAAACTTTGGGCTTCATGTATATATAAATATACATATATATTTTCTTAAGGTTGAGCAATTAACGTTTTAACTATGGACCTGAAAATAGGCCTGTGCTTTGGGAAGTGGACGGATGAAACCCAAAAGCCATATCCCTGAACTGGACCTGTTCTCCTCAGGAGTGCCCTGGTATTTCGGGAAGCAAAGTTAATCACACTGAGAGTCTGTCTGAGCCATAAGTCTTCATCAGGATTCACACTGTGCGTCTGGTGTGAATGTACAGCACGTGGGCGCGCACACACACACACAGACACACACACAGTGTAAATCATGGCATTGCACAACAGGGGATTTCAAACAACTAACATATTGGAAGATGCCAACATGTGAGAAGTATGCTTAGTTTATTCTGTACTCCATTAGTAAAGTCAAAGCTGCTCTTGGGTCAAGGTTTTGTGAATTTCTGTTTGGGGCTTTTAAATATACATCATCTTAAATCAGCAGGTCTGACTGAATGAGGCATCTCTTTTATAACCTAGATACATAGATGAACTTTCCTTTGAGCTTTCTTTGATACGTGTATAGATGAGATAAATGTACACTTATTTTTACACAGTCTCTGAAGTATCTTACAAGCCTTTTGCTGCATTTCTGTGTCAGCTTCCATAACCACATTCAAGTGACTTTTGGCTTGCTTGCGGTGCTTTTGCTATTTAGTTTTGTTGTTTTTTGTTTTTTTTTTTAACTACCTACTGTGATTTTTCTAAAGCTTGTTCAAACATTTATTTTTGTTGGGGTGAACTTCTCATAACTGCCAAAGCTTTTCTATGTTTTCTTGCATTACATCACATCTTTCTTTACTTGCATGTTTTTGACTATTGTACCAAAAGGCACAATGGAATTTGTAGTGTGTGTTAAAGGAACAGACCCCAGTTGTACATTTCTCTCCTTGTTTATTTTGTTCATCATGATCCAGTTATGTTCTCCTGAACAGACCTTGTAGTGGAAATCAGGAATGTCTTTTGATTCTCTTGGATCTGTTTACAGATGAAAACATGTTACATTTCAAAGATGACCATCTTCCATAAGAGAAATAATACATTGTTGATTTTTTTGGTTTAATTTCTTAGTACTTTCTTCATTGCTCAGTGCAAGATATTTTTGTGTGTAAGCCATAGTGCTTTTTTTACAAGTGCACTGATAACTGAGACAAAATGCCATGTTTAAAATACAATTTAATTTATCAATGCTGTACAAAGATATACATTGTTGTATTTCAGTTTTGTTGAGTATGTGTGTTATGTATGTTTATATAAAGGTATAGGTTTGGGAGGAACCTTGAATTTGCTGTTGCCATGTTATCTGAACTAAAATTGTAAGCTGAAATAAAATGGGTACATCGCAAAAAAAAAAAGAATCAGAGTGTTTTGCAGAGACACGAAATTGACAAAGGTTTTGGGACACCTGGCCATATGGAGTTGGTCCCCCTTTTGCAACTATAACAGCTTCTACTCTTCTTGGAAGGCTTTTCACAAGGTTTTAGAGTGTTTATGTAGGAATTTATGCCTGCAGAACATTTAAGAGGTCAGGCTCTGATGTTGGATGCAAAAAAATCATTAGCTGACTTACAGTCTCAGTTCCAGTTCATCCTAAAGGTGCTAGGTGGAGTTGAGGTCAGGGCTCTGTGTGGGCCACTCAAGTTCCTCCACACCAAACACATCCAACCGTGTCTCCATGGACCTTGCTTTGTGCACTGTGGCACGGTGCTGGGACAGAAAAGGGCCTTGCCCAAACTGTGTTCACAAAGTTGGAAGCATGGCGTTGTCCAAACTGTCTTGGTATGCCACAGCATTAAGGGTGACCTTCACTAGAAACAGGGGTCTAACCCAAATGCTGGAAAACAGGTGTGTCATTCTGACGCTGCACGCGCAGTCTCTTAACGCGCGGAGCGATTTTTAAATATCGAATGAAGACAGCACCCGTTAAAAACGGTTAAAATACCGTTGGACTGTTTATACCAACACTTAATCGATTTCACAGCAAATTACGAGATTATTACCAGAAATTAGTGATTTTACATTATTACCTCAAAGTACAGCTGTTACTAGAAAACATGGAGGTGGAGGACAAAAGAATGGATTTTTTGCAAAACGTCACCTTGAAGTTCCTGAAGCTCAAACCAGACAAATGGCAGAAGCTCCTTGCATCTGAAGAGAATCGTACGGTTGTGGGAAACTTTTTCGAAAAAGCAGAATTTGGCTGTCTCGTCCTCTCTCTGAATTCTGCTTCCCAACTTACTGCTAGCCTTGAATTCCCTCAGACGAATAAAAACAAGGCTGTTTGCTTTCTGAAAAAAGGTAAAGAAGTCATAAACAAGGATAATATCCAATATTTGTCCGTGGGAGACGTTGCCCCTTCACCTGTGGAAGCAACTGTTGGACTAATTGAGAAGGTTAGTTTGAAGTCCAGTGCTAGTCAGTTCAACTGAGGTCAATGTTTCACCTTAGTAAGTTACTTTTTCTTTGTATACTCCGCTGTCTGTTGTGAACAGGTTAATTATCCTCTGCACACAAACAAAGACGGCATGAGCTCCTACCCCAGGGTAGTGTCGGATGATGTTTCGTGCCATGCCCCCAAGCAGAAGAATGAGTTCTTCATGCTGGGAGGTCGTGTCAAAGGACGGACGTTCCTGCCCTTACCTGAAAATGTTGAAGCTCTTGAGGATGCAGGTCCTAAGTACAGGTCAGCTTATAGAATAGGCCATCAGATGATGAAAGACACAAAATGACAAAACTCGGACATATTCCAGGTAGAGGTACTGGAATAGAACTACTTAAAAATAGTTTGTGGAGCACATCCAACTTACAGTACTGTGTCAAAGACTGTAAAAAAATTTAAACATTGTTTAGATGAGCAGGGACTGTTTGTTCATATTAATAATACTAAACCTGCTAAATAAAAGTAAAAAGCATGCCTATAAATAACATTATCCAGCAAATAGACCTAGGCATGAAAAGATTTAGGCACCTGCAAAAATAAAGTTTAAAAACAGTTTAGTTGAACAGTGAGTGTTTTTCATATTAGTGTTGCTAAATATACTAAATAAAACTAATAATGAATACAAATAGCATTTTACAGTAAACATTGCTTTTTGTTACATTATATCCTTGTGGATGTTCAGTATTATGTGCGTTCACCATCAGAAACCTGGTTTGACTCAATCACTCCTTCATTAAATGTAATCAGGTGAGCTTGATGCAGTTTCACAAATCTAAACAATACCTGGAGGCACTGAGGAGAAATCTGGAACCAAACCTCTATGTTTTTTGGTTTGTTTGTTTTTTTCTTTTTCTATGGGTCAACCTGAGGAGTTTAACAGAATTTTCTTACAAGCACACAAAATATCAAATGGTTGTTCTGTAAACAAAGCAAATCTAGATAGTTTTTACAACTTTGTTAACTTTGTTAGCAGAAAGACACATCAACACTGAGAAAAATGGCTTTAAGCAATTTGCATAGGATCTTAAGACTTTTGCACAGTACTGGATTATGGTGTGTTGTTTGTTCACTAATGAGGGTCAAATTTAGAATTAGTTCTAATCAGTCCTGTTCATCAAGCAACCATGTACCACAGTTTTATTTAATGAATCTTTATAGCTAAGCTTTATGGACCAGTTTCCCAATAAGGTATTAAACCTAGTCCTAGGACTATATTTTCATTTAAATGGTGAATCTCCATTTAGTGTGCTGTATATTCCAGGACTAGGATTAATCCCTGTCTAGGAAACTGAAACTTCATTCGAACCTAATATTAACTAAGCTTTTTATTTATTTCAGATTCTCACATTCAATCGACCAAAGATTGATGCATGCCTGTGAGACAGTGATAATTGACTGGACATATCAAATATCAGAAGTTCTGAATAAAGACTCAGCCCAGCCAATATTAGATGGACTGAACCCACTACCAAAAGCAGAATTTGATTTCTGGGATAACAGACTAATGCATTTAGAATGTATACACCAGCAGGTATGTATCAAAAAATAATGAATGGGCATATGAAAGACTTTAAGGCAGATATTTGAAAGGTGGTTGCAGAAAGTTGTATATTCTTTCCCCTCCCCCCAAAGCTTATGAGTCCTAAAGCGCAGCAAATGGCTGAACTTGTTGAAGCCGCAGAAAGTGCCTACTGGCCAGCTTTGAGAAACATATACAAGGATGTCAAAGAAGGCAAAAAAACTTTCCTTTGTGTCTGTTCAGGTTAAAATTTTTTATTTATTTAAAATTCTGCATCATCCAGAGATTGCCCTATTCATTTTCTACAGGTTTAAGAGAAGCAGAGGATATAGTCATTTATCTCAAGCCATTGCAAAAGATGCTTGATGAAATCGAACAGTTGGAGTATCCTCTGGTAAAAGTGATACTTTATGTTTGTTAATCCTTAGTGAATATGATGTTCTGTACAGGCTACAGTTTTTGCATTTGCTTCACCCTTAGTTACCATCCTATATTGGGGCTATGATGCACACTGTGGCTCTGACCTGGGCTAATTCAGAGTACTACAGTCACCCCGAAAGGATCATTGTCATCTTACAAGAGATCTGCAATTTGTTCATTGATATGGTACGTCATATTTTTAACTGTTTATATATATATATAAATATAAATATATATATATATTAGTGCTGTTAAAAATAAAGCGTTAACTATTTGCGTTAATTTATTTTCTATAACGCTTTAAAATAAATTGATCGCGCGATTAATTTGTAAATGAAACGCCCCTCGGCATTGCAGTACCACACAATCAGTGGGTGCAGTATTGCGCTATGTCGGCGACCAACATGCCAGAGGAAGAAGCCACTTCACGTGTCCAAATTCCAATGCTGCTGCTTTGTCAAGCTAGCGATGGAAGATAAACACACGCTATTAAATTAACAATTTCGCTTAAAGGGTATGCTCACACTAGGCAGTTTGAATCGTGCCCGAGTGCGTTTGACCACCAAAGCGAGGTTGGTTTGAATATTGTGAGTGCTCTGTGCCCGGGCGCGGTTGGTTTGACTAGTGTGAGGGCTCTGTGCCCAGGTGCGGTTGGTTTGACTAGAGTGAGGGCTCTGTGCCTGGGCGCGGTTGGTTTAGCCGTCCCTGGCCTGCTTTGAAGAGGTGAGCCAGAGCACGGTTCGGTTGGACTCGGGTTCGCATGTAGTGTGAGCGCTAACCGCGCTGGAGCACGGATCAGGACGAGTGGCGCCACGTTTTTGCGACGCAGGTGTTTGGAGCGAGAGGCGGGAGAGGCTTTGTCCTTTAATTCAACTTATTTAAAGCTACGTTTTTGTCTTAACATAGAGATTCTTTCAAGTTTGAAGATGTTAAGCATTTTCTATTCAAAAGTAAGTTTTGTTTTTATCTCACAGCTTTTAAAAGTGTGACAGAGTTGGGGAAAAAACAAA
>JBBPDB010000108.1:32813249-32854081 GCA_037974465.1 Brachypetersius altus
GACGGTACCTTGCTCAGGGTACCTCAGTGGTGCCTAGCGGTCTTGGGGATCGAACCCGGACTTTCTGGTCACGGGGCAGATGCCTTAACCACTAGGCCATCCAACTGCCCCATATATATATATATATATATATATATAAAAGCATTACAAGTGTAAACAACAATAATCACATTTTTTATTATTCATGTTACTGTTTTTTTATTATTCATGTTTATTTTTGCTTTAGGTATGATAGACATAAACTCACACTAAAAGATATACACAATTGCCAGTATGTGGCTTGCATGAACCCCACTGCAGGTAGTTTCACCATAGATCCTCGACTGCAGGTTGGCTCAGTGACTCACAATTTCAACTCAACTGTCCACTAATTATCCACTATAGTGTACTAATCTTGAATGTACTTTGTGTTTGTCAGAGGCACTTCTGTGTGTTTGCTGTGAGTTTTCCTGGCCAAGATGCCCTCTTTAGCATCTACAACACCATATTTTCGCAACACCTTAATGGATTTTCTCCTCCAGTAAAGAATGTCTGTTCAACACTGGTTAATTCAGCCCTTAGTGAGTTTGGCCTTACTTAAAAAGTAATGTGGTACTAATTAAATATTGTTCTTTTTAATTTTTTTAATATTGTATATTTTTAACAGTTTTACATCAGAAGATATCAACATCCTTCCTTCCAACGGCTGTTAAGTTTCACTATGTGTTTAATCTCAGGGATCTGTCCAACATCTTTCAGGTACATAGGTTCACCAATTAGCTGATAGCACCAGTGTAATTTGTTTCCCATGCAAATCGAGATGCTTGTTTTATATTTTTAGCAACTAAGTGGAAGACAGTTTTAAAGGATGACTTACCATCCATGTTTCTCATATTAATGAATGTATAGAATGTTCATTATATGCTTGTTTCAATACTTGTCACTGATTGGGGAATTAAAATTCACAAAAATCAAAAGCCTCACAAAATAAGATAGGAAATGGTCATGTTAGGTATGTATTGAGTTTACAATATTAACTCATATCTAAAACTGTGGACTGGTTGCAGGGATTGTTGTTTTCCACTCCAGAGTGTGTGAAGGCCCCTCTAGAACTGATTAGAATTTGGCTGCATGAATGCTCCCGCGTTTATGGGGACAAATTAACAGATGAGAAGGACATTGAGCACTTTGAGAAGATTCAGGGAGATGTCTGTAAAAAGTGCTTTGAGGTAGTTTTGTTAAACTAGTTTCAGTTAGTAAGAGAAGTGAGTAGAGTGGATATTGCCCTTTTAACATATTTCTAATTAAACTAATTCTCTGCTTAAAAGGATATAGATCCAAATATGGTTTTTGAGAAACCAAATATCTACTGCCACTTTGCACAAGGAATTGGAGATCCAAAATATTTCCCTATATCAGACTGGACAGCATTGAACAAACTGCTAGTGGAGGCCCTGGACAGCTACAATGAACTAAATGCTGTCATGAACCTGGTAAATATCAGCTTGGGGCAGAAATTCTGTTAAAGCAATGTTTAAAAAAATCTATTTGTTATGTTGTTTTGATGTCATTTCAACAATTGCTCAATTATGTTTGTTTAGGTTCTCTTCGAAGATGCTATGTCCCATATTTGTAGGATTAATCGTATACTTGAGAGTCCCAGGGGGAATGCGCTGTTGGTTGGAGTAGGGGGCAGTGGAAAGCAATCTCTGTCTCGTTTGGCTGCTAGTATCAGTAATCTCGAAGTGTTTCAGATCACTCTCAGGAAAGGCTATGGGATTCCTGATCTGAAGGTAAGCATTGGGTCATTATTCAAAATATTTCAAAAAAGAAATTAAAAAGATTAAAATAAAACTGGTTTTAGAGTGTTTCAGTAATAGTAATCTCTTACTGTGTAATCCCCAGTTGGACCTAAATGCTCAGTACATGAAGGCAGGTGTAAAGAACATTGGTACAGTGTTCCTGATGACAGACTCTCAAGTGGCTGAGGAGGAGTTCCTGGTGCTTATTAATGACTTTCTGGCCTCAGGAGAGATCCCAGGCCTTTTCCAGGATGATGAAGTTGAAAATATTATTGGTGCTATGAGGAATGAATTAAAGGGTATTGGCCTACAAGACACACGGGAGAACTGCTGGAAGTTCTTCATTGACAGAGTCAGGAAACAGTTAAAGGTAAAATCGCATAATTGAATGAATGTTAGAAAAAGCCCCAAAATATTAGTTTTTGCCTGTACTGTGTTTGTTTTTTAATAACTAATTGTACCCCTATTTGTAGGTGATTTTGTGCTTCTCTCCAGTGGGCTCTACTCTGAGAGTGAGAGCTCGGAAATTTCCAGCTGTGGTAAACTGCACATCTATTGATTGGTTCCATGAATGGCCAGAAGAAGCTCTGGTGTCTGTCAGTGCTCGCTTCCTGTCCGAAACAGAAAGCATTAAGGTAAAAATCAACAGAACACTTTACTTTTATACTGTTTTTCTTTCCAGAGCATGTTTACTTGACATGAACAGATTACACATGAGAAAGTAGAGATAACATCTGCATTGTAATATTGTATCTGCAATTTTGTACCTAATTGGTAAATCTTCATTTTTCCTAGCCTGAAATCAAAGATTCCTTAAGCCAGTTCATGGCCTATGTTCACAAAACAGTGAATGACATGTCAAAATGGTACCTTCTGTCAGATCGGCGCTATAATTATACCACCCCAAAAACCTTCCTGGAGCAGATTAAGCTTTACCAGAATCTGCTCAACATAAAAAGGACAGAACTGCTCTCAAAAATTGATAGGCTTGAGAACGGCTTGACCAAACTGGAGAATACCTCAGCTCAGGTTTGACATAAATTAATTAACAATTTTCTGTTTGTCTGTCTATTGCACAGACAAATATCACTTTATTATTGTGTACTTACAACAGGTTGATGACTTGAAAGCTAAATTGGCAGTTCAGGAAGAAGAACTCCAACAGAAGAATGAGGATGCTGATAAGCTAATTGAAGTTGTTGAGGTTGAAACTGAGAAAGTATCTAAGGAGAAAGCCATTGCCAACGAGGAAGAGCTGAAAGTACAAGTTATTGCAAAGGTAAAAGTGTGTTCTAGAATTTTCCAACTGAGTATATAATAAGAACATAGCAGGTCAGTCTTATTGGAACATCAGCCTGAAAATGCCAGTCCATTTAATCTAGTGTCAATAGGACCATAGTACTACTAAATTAATAACTTTGTAGACTGTAGGAGAGAAACAGAAGTCTTGTGAGGAGGACTTGGCCAAGGCTGAACCTGCTCTTCTTGCTGCACAAGAGGCTTTGAACACTCTAAACAAGGCATGTATATACGCTCAAATGTTAAAAAATGCAAGCTGTTCTTCTTTTTGGGCACATATCATAGTCAAAAAAAGATTTTTGCATGAATACTTTCTCATCAACTGCTAATTTGTTTTACTGCTTTGTTGTCTTATAGAACAACTTAACTGAACTGAAGTCATTTGGCTCACCACCAGAGGCTGTAGTTAATGTTACTGCAGCCGTGATGATTCTCCTTGCTCCGGGTGGAAAAATTCCCAAAGACAAAAGCTGGAAAGCAGCTAAAAACATGATGGCAAAAGTTGATGCTTTCCTTGACAGTCTAATCAACTATAAGAAAGAAAATGTACCTGATGCATGCATCAAAGCTTTCCAGTCAGTAGTCATGCTTTTTCACTAGATACCTTAGTGATTCTTTTTTAATTCAGTGGCAATAACATTCTTTTCTATACTCATTCTTTTCTATATGCCTGCCAAGGCCCTTCAAGAATGACCCTCAGTTTGAGCCAGATTTCATCCGTTCTAAGTCCATAGCTGCTGCTGGACTCTGTTCATGGTGTATCAACATTGTGAGGTTCTATGAAGTCTACTGTAATGTGGAACCCAAGAGGAAGGCCTTATCCCAGGCCAACGCTGAATTGGCTGCAGCTCAGAACAAGCTGTCTGTTATTAAGAACAAAATTGCGGTAAGCAATATTCATTTCATACTATTTACAATGCTTACCATATTGCACAATGTTTTATAAAATTCACATCTGTGGCACATCTAGCAATTGAATGCCAATTTGGCTAAACTGACAAGTAAGTTTGAGGAAGCTACAGGCGACAAACTAAAGTGTCAAAAGGAAGCAGATGCTACTAATAAGACTATTTCCCTTGCTAACAGGTAAAGCACAATTTTTTCTGTTAAATTCATATTACTGTGTAGGATCTGTTTGATGACTGCACAGCAGGCTTTATATTTTATTTAATATATGTTCTTCTTAGTAAGACTTCGGTATCCTTACACCTTTCATTAGGCTTGTTGGAGGTTTAGCATCCGAGAAGATACGCTGGTCAGAATCTGTGACCCAGTTTAAAATTCAGGAGCAGACGCTTAGCGGTGATGTCATGCTAATTTCAGCATTTGTGTCATATGTTGGATATTTCACAAAGAGGTATCGTATAGACCTCATGGAGAAATATTGGCTGCCTTATCTCAGGGAACTGAAGGTAAATGTTTCATTTATTGTAGCTGAGAATTCTGATATGCCACTATGATGTATCAAATGGCACATCCCAACAATTCCAACGTGTCTATTCCAGGTTCCTATTCCTATCACAGAAGGTTTGGATCCTCTAACACTGCTTACTGACGATGCAGATATCGCAGTCTGGAGCAACCAGGGCCTCCCCAGTGACCGTATGTCTATTGAGAATGCCACTATTCTTTGCAACACTCAGCGCTGGCCCCTGATAGTGGACGCTCAACTTCAGGGCATTAAATGGATCAAAAACAGATATGGAGACAGTCTCAAAATCATTCGTCTAGGACAGAAAGGGTACGAGCAACTTAACTTGTGCTCAGCATGTTGGATAAACATCACAAATTTTGAGCATTATGGATTAGCTCATCTGTATTGAGCTTTCCAGTCAGTCTTGCATTGTGAAAAATTATGGCTGAATTTGTGAATAGTATTTTTTTAGTATTGTATTCAACTTTGCATTCCTGGGAGACACCTATTTATGGCACACTTTCTGAGAAATCACACATACCTGAGTCCTAATCTTGGCAGACTTAAGAGATTGTCTTTATTTTGTAAAACCTGAAATGTGATCCTTAGCTGCATACAGTGTTTTACAGAAGCATTTAATAAAATTTTTAATGTCCAGGTACCTTGACAGTATAGAGAATGCTGTATCCAATGGAGATGTATTGTTGATTGAAAACATTGGTGAGACTATGGAACCTGTGCTAGATCCCCTTATGGGGAGGAACACAATTAAAAAGGGGAAGTAAGTATTTTTTAGGAGACTCAAAGCTATATTTAAATAAGCGAAGTTAATGTTTATAAGAAATTTCAATCAACAGGTACATCCATATTGGTGACAAAGAAGTAGAATACCATCCTAATTTTCGACTTATCCTGCATACTAAGAATTTCAGTCCTCATTATAAACCTGAAATGCAAGCACAATGCACACTGATCAATTTCCTGGTGACACGTGACGGGCTGGAGGACCAGTTATTGGCTGCTGTAGTGGCCAAAGAGAGACCTGACCTGGAAGAGCTCAAGGTAAACAAAGCTCCTTTCATTCTTATTGTTTCTGAGACCTAATTTGATCCTGCAGTTTTTACTGATATATACAAAACAATGGTGCTGTCGTGGATATTTTGGCCTTAAAATGTGATGGAGGTTTTATGCTTGGTATACAGAAAGGTTGTACATAGTAACTAATAGTATGTGCACTGATAGTAGCAACTTATAAAGTTATTTTATTACTGCTGTTTGCTAATTAAAATATAAAATTATTAAATTATTAAATTAGATCCTCTCACAATCTACTGATCCTCAGGCAGAACTCACCATGCAGCAAAACACCTTTAAGATTGTGCTGAAGCAGCTAGAAGACTCTTTGCTGGCCCGTCTCTCAGCTGCTTCAGGGAACTTCCTCGGGGACACAGCACTTGTAGAAAACCTGGAGACAACGAAATGCACTGCAACTGAAATTGAGGAGAAGGTCAATTTTAAAGATTCTCTACTACAACATTATTTTCTTTTTTATACCCATTCACAGTTATTGACCTTGCTATACATTTTTTTAGGTGTGCGAAGCAAAAATAACGGAAGTTAAGATCAATGAAGCAAGAGAAAACTACAGGCCTGCT
Source organism: Brachypetersius altus (assembly GCA_037974465.1). NCBI lineage: Eukaryota > Metazoa > Chordata > Actinopteri > Characiformes > Alestidae > Brachypetersius > Brachypetersius altus. The sequence continues at coordinate 32,819,399 of JBBPDB010000108.1, forward strand.
TCTGTTCGTGCTGCTTTGCTGTACTTCATTCTGAATGATCTTAATAAAATTAATCCAATCTATCAGTTCTCTCTAAAGGTAAAATTGTTTCTTGTTCTAGTTGATTAATTAAATGGAGACATTGATTAGACAATTACAAATTTTTGTCAATATTTCAGGCCTTTAATGTAGTGTTTGAGGCAGCAATTCTCCAAACTGAGCCAGCAGATGATGTGAAACAGCGAGTGAACAACCTTATTAATGAAATAACCTACTCCATCTTCATGTATATCAACCGCTGTTTGTTTGAGAAGGATAAGCTTACGTTCATTGCTCAGATCGCCTTCCAAGTATGTGGATATATCTATATATATAAATGTGTGAGAGTACAGTTAAACATCTCAGGAGATAGTAATCATCTTTAAATAGTTTTATAATGTGCTATTAATCTCTCTACTCATAGATATTGATCATGAGGAAAGAGATCAGCCCTGTAGAGCTGGATTTCCTGCTGAGATTCCCCTTTAAAGCAGGCCTGGTATCACCTGTTGACTTTGTTTCCAACCAAGGATGGGGTGGCATAAAGGTTTGTAGAAACAGTACACACCTATGAGATGACAATTATGTGATGGTAATTAAAACACTATCAACTAAAACTGAGATTAAATTAATAACTGCTTAGGCTTTGGCTGAAATGGATGAGTTTAAGAACCTGGACAGAGATATAGAAGGGTCAGCCAAGAGCTGGAAGAAGTTTGTGGAATCTGAGGCTCCAGAGAAAGAAAAATTTCCTCAGGAATGGAAAAACAAGAGTGGCTTACAGAAACTGTGTATGATTAGATGCATGAGACCAGACCGCATGTGCTATGCTGTCAGGTAAAATAATAAATTTTATAAGAGGGAACAATTTTTTTAAAATTGTAAATAGCATGCATACTAAGTTTGCTTTCTATGTTTGCTATCACTTTGAACACTGCAGAAACTTTGTTGAGGAAAAGTTAGGGACCAAGTATGTGGAGGGCCGCACTGTGGAATTTGCTGTTTCCTTTAAAGAGAGCAGTTCTGCCACTCCTGTGTTCTTCATCCTCTCTCCTGGAGTTGACCCCTTAAAGGATGTGGAGGCACTAGGTTTGTAAAAGCAGCAGAGTTAAAAGTGACTCCTTCCTATCTCTTTTGCAATACCTTTATTCAAGCAGATTTAACAGAAGGCTGTTTCATTTTCCATTCCCTTTTTCACACAGGTAAGAAGATGGGATTTACCTTTGATAACGGAAAGTTCCACAGTGTGTCTCTGGGTCAGGGTCAGGAGGTGGTGGCTGAGGCTGCCCTAGACCAAGCAGCTGTAAAGGGACACTGGGTCATCCTGCAGGTATCTACCAGTAGAGTGCACTGTAGTGTTCTTTTTACAAACTCATCAAGTGGCAAATTGTTTTGAAAGTCGTTTTAATACAGCACCAGATCCATATGGCTTTGGCTATTTTAATATCAACATAAACATTTTAAGCTTATTAGACCAAACTAAATGTACAGCATTTTCTTCCTAGAATATCCATTTGGTGGCAAAGTGGCTTGGAAGTTTGGATAAGCGGGTAGAGAAGTACAGTATTGGTAGCCATGATAATTACCGCGTGTTTATGAGTGCTGAACCAGCCTCCACACCCGAGTCCCACGTTATCCCACAAGGTTTGCTGGAAAATGCCATCAAAATCACCAATGAGCCACCCACTGGCATGCATGCCAACCTGCAAAAAGCTCTCAACCTCTTCAATCAGGTGACTGCAGTGTCACACTCGCTGTAGCATGTAGTACATTTTGAGTGTAAATCTGATCAGTATTGCATTATCAATGTTATCATGTATTAATGCCAACTCTGTGCTTTCAGGACACGTTGGAAATGTGCTCAAAAGAGTCCGAGTTCAAAGTTATTCTGTTTGCTCTGTGTTATTTCCATGCTGTGGTGGCTGAGAGACGCAAGTTCGGAGCACAGGGTTGGAACAGGTCTTACCCTTTCAACAATGGAGATCTTACCATCTCTGTCAATGTGCTTTACAACTACCTGGAGGCCAACCCAAAGGTAAAACAGCTCATGTTTACTTCCTTCTGACCTGCTGCAACAATGTGGACAATGAGATGCCAGAACCATGAATTGATCCAATTAGTATCCAGTTTCAACAGCATAATATTTTGGTTAGGTTCCATGGGATGATCTACGCTACTTGTTTGGTGAGATCATGTATGGCGGCCACATCACTGATGACTGGGACCGAAAGCTGTGCAGGACGTATCTGAAGGAGTATGTTCATCCAGATATGCTAGAGGGGGAGCTTCAGCTGGCTCCTGGTTTTCCTGTACCACCCAACTTAGACTACAAGGTTGGTTTTAGTATAGCATATAAGGTACTATCTAAAATACGGTCCATGTGGTGTCAACTGTCAGTTCAGCAAATTAATGACAAAGTTAATTTTTCAGATATCATCTTTGATTTATGACAAGGATACTAAGGGGGAGGTGATTGTACTGAATAACTGCAGTCATAATTTTGCAACCAAAGACATGTACTTTTTCAGGGCTATCATGAATATATTAATGAAATGTTGCCACCTGAGAGCCCATACCTGTATGGATTGCATCCTAATGCTGAGATTGGCTTCTTAACCATCACTTCTGAGAAGCTTTTTCGTACTGTACTGGAGCTCCAGCCCAAAGAGTCTGACTGCGCTGGAGGTGGAGGCGTTTCCCGAGAGGAAAAGGTACTCAGACAAAAATTTTTGAAAATGATATGACAATGAAGACTGTTCCTGGTGCTGAGCCTTTGCAATATTTCAGGTGAACTGCATTTTGGATGAAATTTTGGAAAAACTGCCAGATAGCTTTAACATAATAGAGATTATGTCAAAAGTGGAAGACAAGACTCCCTTCACCATTGTCGTGTTCCAGGAATGTGAGAGGATGAATTTACTCATCAAAGAGATTTCAAGATCTTTGAAAGAACTGAACTTGGGTCTAAAGGTTAGTGCTTGCATTTTGTGTGGGGAGAGCATGTGAAATGGTTTAACCTGGAGCATTACTGAATGTTTGAATGTTTCAGGGAGAGTTAACCATCACTACAGACATGGAGGACTTGGGGAATGCCCTGTTCTTGGATACAGTTCCAGAGTCATGGACAAAACTAGCTTACTTCTCTCTTCAGGGGTTGGGAGGGTGGTATGCAGATCTCCTCCTTAGGGTCAAGGTAATAGAAAGACACAAACAACTTATTCCTAAAGCCTGCAAAAACATATACACTAGCTCTTTGATGTCTTGTGTAGTTAAGTGTACTTGCTACATTGTCTACTTTCTTTCTTTGTAGCAATTAGAAACATGGACAGCTGACTTTGCCATGCCACCTACAGTTTGGCTGGCTGGCTTTTTTAACCCCCAGTCCTTCCTCACTGCCATTATGCAGTCCATGGCCAGAAAAAATGAATGGCCTTTAGATAAGATGTGTCTAGCTGTAGAGGTGACTAAAAAGAATCGAGAGAATGTTACCAGTCCACCCAGAGAGGGTGCCTTTGTCTACGGCCTTTTTATGGAAGGTGAGCATGTTTTGATTGTTCTATTGTTTGTTGTTAGGATCATATGTGAATAATAAGTGATCATTAAACCTTTATTTTTTATACACAGTATCTACAGCACCAATACAGGTTTACATGAAACTTGAAACACACCGTCATACTGCATGAAACACAAATATTTTTCAAGGCTAATTTTCGTAGACCTATAGGCCTAAAACAAGGCTTCAAGTACAACATTAAAACACAGACTAAAGGCTTGAAAATTACTCAAAATGTGTGCAACACATCCATAACTGACATGCTGGTCTTTGCATAACACATTAAACTCTGATTCATGAAAAACACAAGGAAACTAAATAAGATGGTTAGAATCCTCTAGCAGATGGCTTGGCTTTCAAAAATATATTTTTTTTAATCAGCTGATGTGGAACTGAAGTACTCTTTACACACTTTAATAACTGTAATAACTCACTTGTGACCCTTAAGTCAGAGGGTGCTCAACTCATTTCATGGGATGAAGCTAATCTAGTCAATAGTAATAGTTATAATAGTTATAGTTAATTGCAATACCTAACAATAATACATAAAATGTGTTGTGTCACAGTCTCGTGTCACAGTTTGAACTCAGGGTTAGAAACAATTGCCCCACGACTAAATAAAAAAGGTGAATGTGTGTTAAGGCCAAGTGTGATAATTCATTTTTACTTACATCAGTTTACAGTTAAATGGAGGAAAGACCTTTGCATGAAATGATGTAATGGAAAAGCTGCTGTACTTAGTGCTTTAGCAATTTAAATGCACCTCTTTTAATCTTTAGATTTCAATAAACTTCTGTTCTTAGGGGTATTACATAACCAGCCATCAGATCTGTATCAAATGAGTACATAGAAAAGAATTGGAAATAGTCATTGATCAGGTCAAGGCTTCTTAGAACCTCTTCAGCCAAGTAGAAGCTGCATCTCAACAAATTTCATTCTTAAATTATTTTTAAATAAATATCCTTATGTTAAAACAAATAAAACCTAAAAATGTCTATGAAAATGTTATGAAATCTTGCCATTATCCACGTTACATGTGGCAAAGTACATGCCACATGTAAAAACAAGCCTTTATAATCATAACTTACAAAGCATTAGAGGTCACTACAACACAGTGGCATTTATGTATAAAACAGGAATGTCCAAACTTTGCCAGTCTGTGTTTACTCTGCTCAACTTACCCGATTCCAGTCAGTCCATTGTCCAGTTAGTATAGGAAAGTACTATACTCAGCAATGCAACCCCACACGTAATCTTTGGTATGAAACATGGTGGGATTCTGTAAATCTCTGATGCAAAACCCATTTTCACAGGAGCTCGCTGGGACACTCAGTCAGGTGTGATTGCTGAAGCCCATCTAAAGGAATTGACACCTGCCATGCCAGTCGTCTTCATTAAAGCTATTCCTGTGGACCGTCAGGAGACCAAGAATGTATATGAGTGCCCTTTGTACAAGACACGCATGCGAGGGCCCACCTTCGTTTGGACCTTTAACCTGAAAACTAAAGAGAAGCCAACTAAGTGGGTGCTAGCTGCTGTATGCCTACTTCTTAGTGTTTAGACTAGTGCAGCGACATACTGTGCAGTTAACATTCCCATGTGCAGTTAGACTAAAAGCGCTTAGCACTTAACAGAAATGTGTTGAAACATGAAATTCACAGTTTTGTCTATGTTTATGGTAAAGGATTCCCCAAATACACTGTGGCATATACTTACAATAAAAAAACTAATAAATTCTATGGAAACGTTTGGGCACAGGAGACACATTCACAAGGGGGCAGCCTAATAGCATAAAAGAGACAACCAACTGGTATTTCAGACTACAGGAATCTGAGGCTGCTAAAAGTTACAATTTCCTTTGTTTGAGGCTTGGCAAATCCTTCCCGGGGGCAGAGTTTCTCTCTTACTGTGTCAATAATTAATCGCAGTAGTTATGTCTTCTCTGAGGTACTCCAGTGTTGATTAATCTTATATTATTATGATTCATGTAACTTACTGTTGGTTCAAAATCTTTTTAAATTTTGTTTCAAGCTTGTGTGACTAAATAAGGGGGTCATTTCGAGTCCAGTGCACAGACTGGAGCCTAACAGCACTGAAAGGCCAAGTTTGTTCTGTGGTCTGACCATGCTAGCCCTATGCTCAACTATGAGATGGGATTTAGGCTGGAGGAACCACTGCAGTGACATTGCGCATTCTTAAGAACCCACTGTCTGCCAGTCTGGGGTTTGTGTGTATCCACATTCATGGAAACTTTACATGTGCTAAAAAATGAACAAGTGGTCAGAACCCCCTAAGAACAAAGTGCTGACTGCATTTTTGTGATCTTCTCCCAAAGGTTTTAGTTTCTTAAAGCTATCAGATGTCTTTGAAGTACTGTAGACAGATGACATTTTACATTGACATCTAATTTATGCAGCATACTTTATATCAGAACACTGACTGCTGAGCAATAATTTTCAGTAGTTAAATAGATACCTTCCCCTTTTGAACTGAATCAAGTGCAGGTTTTCCAACATTTGAGTGCAGATATTCTGAATTAGATTAACCAACCTGATATGGATTGTAAGGGTATGTGGCTCCTCAGAAAAAGTTTTTAATAAGAGGAGTGACCAGCTTCACCCACAACTTAACATAGCGGTTAGGCTGCTCAAAGGTGGAACTTGACACCTCTGTGGACCTCTGGTACAAGATTTCCTGCTCCTGGAGAAGAGAGAAAACAGTACATGTAAAACGTTGGGTTCCCAACACCTTTTACACATAGCAAAGGAATTGTGTAAAGAAAAAGCGGCTCTAAACTAATGGGTGTTTTTTTCATATTCTGCCAATGCACAACAGAAACCCATTTTTGAATAATAACTAAAACTTACACCTTCTTGATAATTTATCAAGATTCAGACTTGTTTATATTTGATGGAAATCAGGGATCATTATTTGACTATCTCTGCTAGAAGCTTATACAACCTTCATCTGATAAGGACTGGCAGGAACTTCAAGTCATCCAAAGAGTTAATGAGCCTCTGTGTCCATTTATGGTCACTCAGGCTTTATTACCACTCATAAATGGGTTTCCCAGAAGGATCACGTGGCCTTGGTCTATAGATACTTAAGCAGGTAATCTTATCCATAAAGGACCGGTGTGTGCATGTTTTCTTTTTAAACAGTCAGGAACACACCTGACTACAGTTGTTTAATTGGTTGGTCTCAGCTTCAAAACAATTAATGGAACGAGGTCCTACTTTGTTGGAATGAAAACCTGCAGCCACACCAGCCCTTTGTAGATAAGTTTTGACAATAATGTATTAAAGAATGAAAGCTGCTTTATAACACAGTAGAAGAAAAAAACAGGGAAAGGCTGTGGTGTGGGTATTGTGTGATTACATAAGACATCATGTACGTAAAGATTTGCAATCGTTAAATTAATGTTTAGGTTTCGCAATGTAAGAGTGCGGCAAACCTGCTGCAGGTAGGCCTGGAGCTCCTCGTTCTCTGTTACTATGGCAATCTGAGCTTCTAAATCCCTGTGCACAGAGCGGTAACCGAAATTAGGAGAGCCAATAAGAGTGAGACAGGGGCAGTCTTTTCCTTCCAGGTAGTACCACAGTCCTGTGGGAAAGGAATTGGAAGTTGAAGGCTTATTGGGGTATTAAAAATGAAAATAAAAACAGGAAAAACAAAATCATGAAAGTCATACTTCCGAAAAATAGTTTCAGTTGTTCAGACACACACGCACACTATTCCAATTGGCCCAATTAGTAAAGGCCAGCATTTCAAAAATATATTTGGTCATTTAGGCTGCACATTTACACCAGGTTACTGGTCCTCCTGAAGAACCCAAAACATCTGTAAGCACAAAGGTCTGCATGAACAGTACCCGGCTTAAACAACATTATTTCAATTTGGCCATATTTCATTGCTGGCACAGGGTTTGTGAGCTCAATGACACGTGGCCTCCATTCAGCCTTTACAGGAAACCCTGAACATGAAATATGATATCTTGGCATTTCAGAACAAACAGATCCTTCCATGCCTTCAGTTTAAAGGCATACACCCAGCTTTTAGTGCAGACAGGATGGACTTCTGAGCTCTTGGTCATCAAAATTTCAATAGAGAAAAAGGAGTCTAAAGAAAAATATGATGTAATACTTCGAACACCCAAAAACACAGAGCTATTCTGCCCTGAGGTAACACCCTTTCACTGGATGTTGATGATCAGATGACACATTAGATAGTACAGCTGACAGTAAGACACTCAAAACATCTTCCTAATTGTCAGTTATACATCCCAAAGTCTGTGGACATGGCACTCAATTTCAAAACATTTTAGTTAAAGTTACATCATGACTGTATTTTCTCTTTCTCCTCTTGCTTCTCTGTGTCCATCTCACTCAATCAGCCAGTCACCCTCACTTAGGCCAGCTCATTGTCTCTTGCCTGGGGTGAATAGGTCCCTTGTAGGCTGACGGCCAGCGTCAGAATGCCAGCTAATGGTCATTGATTCTTTTTCCTGCTTGACCAAGGGGACCTCTGCACCCCGTCTATTCCCACTTCTGCTCCTCTGTTTACTAGAAATGACGACATTGACAGGGCTTGATCTAATAAGCGGGACTTCTCAACGAGAGCGTGAAATTGAATTCCACTGATGCTGCCCATATTTACTGAACTTCAGCTCTCTTTCTCTCGCTCCTTACTCTATTCTAGTCTCTGCCCGCCCTCCCTCCCTTGCTCGATCCCTCCTGAGAGCTCATCTTCAGGTCAGGAGTGTACAAATGAGTTTTTATGGCTATTTGGTTTGCACAATATGAATAATGTTAAAAAGACTGAGTCCTTGGAATTGCTTATTAAATCCATCACTACATATGTCGACTCTGTGAGCAGTAACAGCGTTCACGGCTATATATACAAACTCGAACAAAGACCAAGTTAATGTTGTTTTTGGCGTCTTGTATTTGTCTTAATTTACATTCAAGAACAGAAAAGCTAAAATGCCTCAAAAGTCAGCAAAAGCCAAAGAATCCCTGGACCCTGCATTCCTCTGGTTTACAGAGAAAACATCACAAGTGTCTGGCAGTCTCAGCGGCCTAAAGCAGAGCGGGAAGGGATCAGGGGGATCAGACGAGAGATGCTGGGAAAACCACTCGTTTCATTAAAATGAGTTTTCCAGGTGTCCTGAAGTGTCCCTTTTAGGGTTTATTGAGAACTTGCTTTTAATAACACAGTATTTTGGGTGATAGCATAAACACAAGGCAAAGGGTCAAAACCACTCACCCTTGGCATGGAAGGTCCAGTCAGGGCGATGATACTCATGAAGGTGGACACGACCCTGTAAACCTAGCTCACACACCTTTATATGACAATAAGAAGAAAAAGATGACTTAAAAACACATGCCAGAGAAGTACTGCATTTTATTATAAGAACTACAGACAGGTGACAAATGGAAAATCTGAAAGTGCTGGGCCTCTATAACCCTTGCCAAAGATTCTGCAAGTTTCAGCAAAAATAAGCTGGTGGAGAGTGAAATGTCAGTTCAAAATAACCTATTGCTGTTCATAGCCTACGATGTTTTTAGATCTTTTCTACAATTAAATGCAGTTGTCAGTTTAGTCACTGTTCCTACTGAAATGTAGGCAGGTCAGCAATCTTTGTGGTTGAAGCCACAGAGCATGGTAGGGTGGTAACTGCTGTAACATGCAGTACTTCTGTCTGAATATATATTGATTTATTCAAGTTTCCATTAATATGCCCATCTATAATATGTACAGTACGTGGACACTATGGAATTACTAAGTAAGTGTAAAGTATCCATTTGTCATACATGAACACACCACTGCACAGCATGCAGCACATAATTGTCCACCAGTGAAGCAGTGGCCAGCCAGCGACGCTGTACCTGGGGAGCAGTGTGTGGGGAAGGTATCTTGCTCAAGGCTACCTCAGTGGTAGCCCATGACCTTATAATCAGAGGGGCAACTCCCTAACCACCGGGCCACCAGCTGCCACAATAAACAGATATCAGCAAATAAAGATAATCAAGAACCTTGCTCACCTTTCTGTAGAACTGATGTGCAAGGTGAACATAGGCTTCAGGAATGGCGCCTGCCACCCCTTTGGCCCCAAAGAACCCGTTGACCTCTGGTGAGGCCATGAGGATGCGATAGTCTGCTGCAGCTCCCAGCAGCAGTTTCATGTACGTTCGTGTCAGGTTAAAGTAACCTGAGGTCAAATACACTGTGGAGTCTCCACTTGCCTCACTCAGCAGCTGCTGTGTTACTTCTTCATCCACTCGAATACCCAAAGGCTTCATCTGAACAAGAGGGAACACCCAAGTATCATTTCGCTCTTCCCCACATTCCAGTTCCGAGTCTGAATCCTGCAAGTCCAGCATCCGCTGCCGGGTTCTGGCTGTATTCATCACCTCCATAATCCGCCGCCGTGCTGAGGTTGAGAATTCCACTCGATTACCTGGGAATCAGATGTCAGACTGAGTTTGTTGATGCCCAAAGTTGTCTCAAAAAAAAGTTTTTACAAACATGGTAAATCTGTCAAGACTTCATGACTTTTACACTGGAGATACAGGACTAATTTGAGTAAAATCTAAAATGATCTTTAGAAAACTGGACAAATGTCCACCATATCTGCAAACTTAATGCCTGAATTACATCATACAGTGTAAGAACTATGACGGGCAAATCCATTGACTACCTAATGTGGTGTGAGGCAAATATTTGATGGTTGTGTCTTGCAGTTTAGCGTTATAACTTACCCCCATTAGTTTTGTAGCTCTAATGGAAATTTTAAGTGCTAAACTTTGGACACACCTTTTTGAGGTATGAGGGAAAAGTAAGAGTTTTCACCAAACTATCACTTCAATGCCACCGACATATGCATCACTCTTTGCATAACTTAAAGGCAGCGGTCTTTAGGAAGAAAAAAAAAATCAGCAAAATTTACTACTGACGTAGGTACAGTAAACCAAGAGCCCCCGCATATAGTGAAAAAACATGCCTAAAAATGCCCATTGTTACAGTGTAAACTCTAAATATTCCCCAAGTATGCTCCCAAAACACTTTTTCAGTTTAAACTCAGCTTAATACACTACCCTTGTAAAGGTAAACCTGTATTCGTACCGTGTACACTGAACTCCTGCAGTGCTAGAATGTAAAATACCCATGTTACTCCTGTATAGACTGTACTGTAATTCATGCATGCACATTTTCTTTGGTATGCACAGGTACATACACTAACATTCATTTAATTTACAGTAATAAAAATACAGGGCTTTAACGAAAAACACGAGAACACTCGTGGCGCTCCATGGGGGAAATTCTGGACTGAAGCATCCAGAGATGCGTCACAGGGCAGCAGCCAATCAGCAGCAATGAAAAATAAACAATGTTCTCGGATTGGCTACTTTCAAACATTCCATCTCCGAGTACAGCTGACCATGACACCCGGGCCTCGTCCGTCACGCCCCCTCGTCCTCGTGCTGGTTGTTTATGTTTGGGCGCAGCACCGAGCAGCGGAGGCTCATTCAGTTCAGGTGTCCGATTGCCTTGCTAACCACCGCTCCCAAACATAAACAGCCCAGTATGAGGATGAGGGGGCGTGGCAGACAAGGCCCAGACATCACGAAAGCAAAAAAATGCAATGGATATCTGCAGCTTCCACAATTAGTTCAGTTCTCAAAAAAATCGGCGGTAGACGGGAGTCGCGACTGCTGATCTGCGTAAAAGCGGGAGGTTACTGTATATGTATTTAACAGGATTGCCACAAGTATTTTTTTTCAGTTAATATGTGCTCTGTGTCTCTCAGAGAGGACTGTGTACATATAAGGATCTCGCAAATGCATGATCCAAACCTCAGAGACGCGGGTCAATAACTGCTGACCGTCTGGAAAGGCGCTCTGTCAAAGCCTGGCGCCTCTACTAGACATAATGTGCCATGGTGAGTCATAGAAAGAGATGCAATCTGTAAATAATGAATTAGTTTCAGGACAAAAGCGCTGTGTGTTTACAACGTATGGACAAACCCTCCTGATCTGGGGCCAGTTGGGTTGTGCACTGCGCAATGAGGACATGTTAAGAATCGAGTGGCTAATCCGAAGACTGTTTGCCGACCATAGAAAGGAATGGAAGCCACAAATATGTGTGGAGCAAACAAGTCATGCTTTGATGGCAAAGACAGGGGCTTTCCCCACAGGCAGAACACCAGCAACCCCAAGCCTCTGAGGCCTCTGAGGACCAAACACATCCAGTTAAGAGGGCCGTGGAGTTCAGCCACTCTTACCGACAGGCAGGAGGATCCGATTACTGGTGCTACACAGGCGGTGAAGTGCAGACTCAGCAGATGGGCTTCTCAATGGGTCATCCAGTTCCAGTTTAGTGGAAGGAGAGCTTGCACGCTCTCCCTTTATCACTCCTCTGTGTAATTTGTTTAATGAGAAGGTGTGAGGGCTTTAGAGAGAATGAAATCATCATGTACCAATATGAAATTTCTGGGCCAGTAACAATAACTTGATAACTAACTAATAATCTAATCTGAGAGCTACTTCACGGGTACTGAGCCACACGCAGGGCTACTGGTTTGATACACTGGAACAGAGTTTACCTAAACTTCAGATAAAATAAACATGTTTTAAATGCTTTTAAGATTGTCATTTTCAAATATAAATTCAAATGTGATTAAAGAAGAATAACAGGATCAAATTAAATGTTGCTCATTGGTGAGTTGTGCTATTTTTAGATCTGCAGGTTACTCATGTGGTCCTTGGGGGCACCCCATTGGTGAACAACACAATCTATAGAGAATAAAATTTAACATTGCAACAAAGTACATTTACTTATTTGCAGAGAAACACACACATGCAGCCTCCGATACTCCTATCCAGAATAATTCACTAGGCTGCAGCTTTGGAGTCCACAGACACTTACTGGTCACAGTTATTATTATGCTTATCCTAGATTTATTGGTATCACTTCCTGCACATGAGTCCGTTTCTTCTTGGCATAATCACTTTGTCAGCAGACTCCAGCACAGCCTTGCTCACTCCTTTGCATCCTTTCTATCCATTGCACCTTCCCTTAGTTCCTCCCTTCGCTGATCATTTACCACCAGCAAGGTGACATCATCACTCTATTTCTGGGATCTGTGACAAACTGTGGTCCCGTTCTGGAGTGGTTATGTCATGGTCCGGCGCTGGCTTCTCACTGGCAGTGCTTGGGTTACGGATATGGTTTTACGGAGTGAGCGTAATCACTCATTCACTCGTCTGTGCTCCTCTCTGAGCCCAGGGAGCAGTCTGAATGTAAGACACACCAGCCATAGATCAACCAGGGCACTGCTGCCTCTGCCTCCACCACTACCAACATCTCTGGAGCCTGCCAGAGACCGACTGGCACAGGCAGGGAACATGAAGCAATAGTGAAAGTTTAAAAAAGGGCAAGTGCCACAAGGATGAAGCTTTGACACTCGAACATTACCATAGGAGAAGAAAAAAGTGGGTCATGAGGTATTACCCCTCAGAGAAAACAATCCAAAAGCTCTTGCCGACTGTGTGAACTATCAGTCCTGTGCTGGCTTCCTCAAACAGAAAATAAACAGAAGAATGAGCCAGTAATCACTGGCTTAACAAGCTACTTTACACAACTTTGGCAAAAGAAATCTAATCTTGCAAAATACATTTTCCTCTTACACCATACGTAGTTGATCATTGCTAGGCTTTAAGCCTGCGTCTTTTCACACTGGAGCCACGAGGCTAAGATAGTTAATGACTAATGGAACCTCATACTGCACTAAGCTGCACCAGCCAAATGCAATGTCTAGTTGATCAGACTTGCTCAAAGCATCAATTAGCTGCATCCAGTTGTTTAGTGACCTTAAATAGAGATGCTTATGTGCTTCAAGATCATGAACGATATAATGTTACCTTTTACAAAGTACTTAAAAAGCAGTCACTGCCATCTTGAAGTCCTTTTCCACTGAACTGGACTAGAGCTTGTAATTTGGAGTTTCTGTCCTCGAATAAAGAAAAATGAAATGAAAGTAATTTCTTAGGAATTCCTGCTTGGAAAGTTGGGGTGGTGTTCTCAACCCAAAATAGTTGATGGTGTGTGTGTGTGTGTAGTCAGCAGTAATAAAGCCCCACTTCAGATGATACTAGCTTTTAGATCAAATATAGAGACATTAGAAGAACTTGGCTACATCATGGACTTTCAAGTATGACTAGCTTCCTGATAACAATACTTGCTTCCCTGGAATGCAGTGCTTCCCCTCAGACTTTGTAGAACAGGGGTTTGGGACTTCAGTCCTAGAGGGCCATGGTCCAGCACGTTTTGGTGATTTCCCTGATGTGAAATACCTGGTTCACCTTGCCAAGTAATTGTGAGGTTTAGTGAATGTGTTTGAGGAGGAGAACCATCAAACTGTGCTGAACACTGGCGCTCCAGCCCCGGAGCTTAACACCCCTGTTGTAGAATCTATGGAAGTCAAAAATGACCTAACTCCAACTTCTGATCCAAGTTAAAAGCAGGGATGGTAAAAAAGTAAAAAGAAATGAGCACCACTGGCTGAATAGTTACATTTTAAAATGAATATTTTTCAGTTTCATTTTTCACTAAAAAACTCCTTTAACCTTTCCTAGAAATGCAGTTATACTGATTACATTCCGTGGATGCTTCCACTTGCCTTTATATGGGTGCACCATTCCCTCCTTCATGTGAACCCTGTCATCAGGCTCCAGCTGCAGGGACACGTCACTCACAGCTCGCACCAGCTCTGCAAAGAAATCAGCCACTTCTCTGCAATCCTCCAACAGCACATATCGATCCTGTCGGTTCGTGAAGTACGAATCACTAAGATTTGCACTGGAAGAGAAGAGTGTACAGATGGTTACCACATGCTACCAGACCCTTGACCCATTCATTATTACTCTTACACCAGTGAGTGGTTTCTGTGTTCGCAGGTATAGGTGTGTAAGTGTCCCAATTAATATCTGATGGACTGTTTTGCAAAGTACATTCAAGGTTAAAATGAGCAACATTCAAAGGTCAAATGAAGCAAACATACTCAATTTCAACATACTGGCATTTGCATGAGCCTCACATAATACCAGAACTGTAAGTATTTGCATTATTGCGTGTTATCCATACCCACTGATGATTAGACTGTCGTCAAACAGGTAAGCTTTGATATGCTGCACGCCAATGGTCTCGTTGAAGCGCTCTGGCACTAAAAGGCGTAGCAGACCACGCAGGTCTGGAGTGTGATATAGACACACTCTCATTTGCTCTGGGAAACGCTGCAGCAGTGGCAAAAGCATCGTCCGGGAATTGTTCTTTCCTGGAGAAGACACAAATACACACACAGCCCAGAACCATTAAAAAAAAACATGTACACTACCATTCAAAAGTTTGGACACACCTTCTCATTCAACAATTTCCTTTGGTATTATGTATTATTATAGGCTACATTGTAGATTAATATTGAAAACATTACCTATAGCTCTGATGACAGCTTTGCACACTCTGCATTTTTTCAATCAGATTCATGAGGAATCAACCTGGAATGGTATTTAATTATCAGGTGTTCTTCGTCAAGAGTTCATTAGTGGAGTTTCTCTCCTTCTTAATGTGTTTGGGATCATCAGTTGTGAGGGTCGGGTTGGTCCACGGTTAGTGATCCTGTTCCACTACGGTTCTACTGCACATTATGGCAAGAACCACTTAACCAAGTAAAAAAAAAAAAAACAACAGTTCTGGTTTGTTTAACTCTTTTTGTTTATTGCATAATTCCATGCGTTCCTTCATTATTTTGTTTGTTTTCAATATTAAACTACAATGTAGAAAATAATAAAAACAAAGAAAAACACTGAATGAGAAGATGTGTCCAAACTTTAGACTTGTAGTGTATACCTGCAGCCATCAAAATACTACATGTGTCTACATGCAAGCAAATCAACATGAAAAAACAACATATAACTTGAATCAGATTAATAGACATTTCATTGTTGTTTGTCAGTTTTTTCAGGTGAGAAATGAAGCTGAACCGAAAAGCAGGTGATGAGTGATTGTATGGGTGTGTTTTAGTAGCATTTCATTGCTTATTCAGACATACCACACTATTAGCTGTGCACCTCAGTCATTCCACAGAAAGGAAGATGAAAACTGTGGGTTTCCCCTTGAGTGCTTAATTCCTTATCACTCCTCAAGAATTTCATCACAATCTTCATGTTGTAGCATGCGGTCATCTCAGCTATGGGCCATTGTGTTTTAAATAGGTAAAAAGTGAGGGTAACATTTGGCAGCAGCAAGTGAGAAAAGATAAGAAAATCACTGGGAGCGACAGGAGGAGCCCACTAACCTCGTGATCCTCTGGTGTAGTCTAGTAGTATGGACACTTGTAAATCAGCAGAAGCCTCTTCCTGGGAGCGCTTAAGTGCTTCTTCCATGCAATTAACCTGCAAAGTAAGCACAGGAGAAAATAACCATTGTTTAAAGTGGAGAGCAACTGGCTGCAAATATAATTATAACAGCAGTTCCTTATTAAGCAACTCCTATCAACAATTCCACTTTTACTTGAACAACAGGTACAACGTGGAAACATACAAGATCCTGCTCTAGTGGTCCTGTGCCAAGATACAAGGATGCCATCACCACTCTTCTCTTGGCTGTCTTGATTCGTGCCTGGATAAACAGATCAATAATACGATTAAGATGAAATACGAAATACGCATATGAAAATTACAACCCACAACAACAGAATGACGCTACAACTGGGACTGACTGACATCTACTGCTATAATTCAGACACATCTTAAAAAATATGACTACCCGTACATTCCAGAGGCTAAAGAAGTGACCATTCAGTGGCTACATTTCTCAGACACCACAAGTGCAAACAGCCTGCTAATGTTTCATGCACTGGTCTGGCTTCCCATTCAGCGCTCTAGACAGTGTTGTGGATAGAGGGAACTAAAAAGGTTATAATGGCTAAAAAGGTCGTCAGCCAGAACATGAATGAATGATCCTGCACTCACATCATTAAGCTTTCCCTCATCTGAATTCAAGTTCATTTATGCAGCACATTATCATACACAAAAGGCCATTCGATGTGCTTTACAGAAATAGAATGCAAAATAAAACACATTAGAATAAAATAATGGAAGAAATAAAAGAATACATAGAAAATTACTGGAAGAAAATTGGAAGTGCAATAGAAGCAGAAGATGAAAATAGTGCAATTTTAAGCAGCTTTTTAAAGCTACACTTGGTTCAGATCTGATACTGATGCAGTTTGTTGCCACAACAAGTTGCATAGTGACTAAACACCATTTCACATGTTCAGCAGCTCCTGCAGATCTAAGGGACCCACCAGTATTATATTCATCAAACATATCAGAGCCTTAGATAGCTTTTTATTCATATTTGACTTTTTATTCATATAAGGATTACTCGATTAAACTTGGCATCTTTGAAAGACTAATCTTGTTTCAACATTTGTTTTGGCCCTTTTTTTCCATGTTCAAAAATGCGTTATCTGGGATGCTATTTTTGGAAATTAAAATCCTGTGTTATTCCCAGAACCACTAACAGCTTGTACTTCATGCCTATTAATAAGACCTATAAGGCCCTAGACATGGAAAAAATGTGATTTTGAGAACAACAAGAATAGTATTGAGGGTTTTAAAGTCATTTTTAAATAAACAGGTTATTTAAATACCATTAATGCATTTTTTAATCCATGTGATAAACATTTTTTTTCTTCAGATACAATCTTTTATTGATTGTCTAAATAACTGAGAGGTATGTGAAATTATAAGGAAAATAATATAATACATACATCTTCCCTATTATCTGAGTCCCAAACTGAGTGGAGAAAAGAAATACATGTGTTTTAACTACATAATATTCTTTACTATATGGGCTTCATAATAGAGAAAAACATTAACTCTGGTATGTAATATTCAAGTGTTTAAATTGTATATCCCACACAAAGAGAACAAGGTAATAAAAATGAATGAAATTAAAACAATTGCTTTTTATTGAAAAGGATGTGCAGTGCAGCATATTACATAAGGAGATTACACAAAAACCTTATAATGAATTCATTAATCTCCAGGTTTTTGTAAGGAGATGTGAAGTGTCCACATACTTTTGGCCAGATAATGTATTTACCCAATTTACTCAAACCTTGCGCAATACATTTGAGACTAGAATGAACAAGCGTAACATGAAAACATGTTTTGCTTCCAAAAGTACATGTAAGGGCAGATAGTGATAATTTCAGTGTGTGGACATGTTCAGTATGTTTATCAGTACAATTAAAGGTTTAACTTTCTAACACGGACATTGCACCCAACCTTTGACCTCCACAGGAACTTTTAGGTCATTTAGAACATATCAAGCGTTTATACATTAGTTTTATCCACTTACTAAACTTATTTTCAATATTCAGGACCTTGCCACAGACACAATTCCCATCTGAACTGCCATTTATTCCAGTGAATATACTAGCAACATATTCATCATTTACTTCTTACAATTCAAATGAGACAGGAATTCAGTATAGGCAGGACACTAGAGCTAAAAACATGTAATTCTGAAATGGGCTTTTTTTTATGCAAATCTCTCTCAATCTTTTTCTCAGGCAGAACACTGGCACTTCATCCTCTTAACAATTCTACCTTAATTATTTTCCAGTTATTTTATGCTCTTAACCCACATACAATTCTGGTTTTATGAAAATGACCACACATGCCTCTGTCCACTGGTGGTAGAGACCTCCAATACTGGCAGAGAGTTAATAAAATATAGTACTTTCAGAAAACATTTATGAAAAAAATCAATTACCAAAAATGTGGGTTTTATAGTACCCTCAGTATTCCTCCCGTTTAGGTTTTTTGTAATTTTTTTTTTCAAATATAAGGCCTTATAAAATAAAACAGCTCATCTTGAGCCTCCGCCGCTCAAGAGAAGAGGGAAACATGCGTCAAGACTCTTCTCAGTCCTGGCTCCCCAGTGGTGGAATGAACTCCCTCTTCTGGTCCGATCGGCAGAGTCCTTCACGGTCTTCAAGCGTCGCCTGAAGACCCACCTTTTCAAGGAGCACTTTGCTGACTAACTGTCTCTTTCCTACTGCTTACTTATTTCTAAAAAAAAAAATAAATCCTTTCCCTTGACTTGCGTTGGTCTTCAACATAGTACTGCTCAAACATGACTTTCCAGATAAGATGTTACTGAGGGCTTAAAAACATTTTAACAGAAATGTTCCAAAGGCTTTGGTTTTGGGACCCGTTCATGATATAGACTAGACTTGCGAAAAATCTGAGATGGTGCTGCAACATTATCTGATTTGAAACTGAATGTGCAGCTAGTAATTTTTAAAGCAACTAGTTATTTAAATGCATTCATTTGTTGCATTCTAACATGATAGTGACAGCACTATCCCACATGAAGCAGATTCCATATTGAATACTGGCTACTAATATGTAACGTGTTTCACCCTAAAAGTGCCTGCCACATGCCACAGTTGCCTAATGCTTGCATTATCTGTTCTATCAAATAAAATATTCTCATCAGCAATCACACAATGCTTTGGAAAGAAAAGGGTAGAGGCTCTTTCACTGTTCCAACTGCAACATGCAGAGTCTGGGATCCCGAAAGCTGCAATGAAAGTGCGTCACTCTATAGTAGAGTGGGGCCTCAGGATCAGTCAACATTTCCAATCAATCAATGCTTTCCCAACTAAGTGCAGCATGAAGTAACAACCAAATTCTAGCGCAGAGAACCATGTACAACCCAGGGTGTGTAATTACAGTAATTGAATGGTAAAAGCCAGTCACTTCTAACCTGGAGAAAGACTGATACTGAAACCAGAATTATGTGAAGACAGGAATGACACTGTATTATAGTTGTATGTAAAAGGGCAAAATACCAGACTGACCATGTGATTAGTAAGAAGCCAGTTATATCAGACTTGCCAGGAAAAGGAGGAGTAATTGTTGGTTTGGAATTGAAACAGCTAACAGGATTAACTCTTAGTCATATCACTGAGAGACTGTTTTGCACTTCAGTCTGAATGCAATTCTTGGCATCCCAGTAGCAGAAAGAATGAATTATGCTGAATGTTGGCCAAACACCGCTTTATAAATAAAGGCAGTCTTCATAATACAACAACATCATATGAATGTATTGCACAGCATTTCTCGTGTCTTTTTGATGCCCTACAGGCATTTGTTGTGAAAATACGCTGCACCACACAGCCTCACACGATGGTCTATTCTGCAGCTAATCAGTGTTTTAATTTAATTAACTGAACCATTTGATTTCCTTTCTGATATAGATCTCAGCGGTCTTGATCGAGTCACTCACTCAAAGCATTTTACGTAAAATCTACATTGCAGGGAATGGTCACACCTGGGTTTACTGCTGAATCCAGTGCCTCTTAACTCAGTACCTTTCTAGACCAGGAAATGAAACACATTCAAACACATTCTTTTTAAACCTGAATGAGGAACCTCAGGCAAACTTTGAACTACTGGTCATGCAACTACATTTCAGGTGGAGCAGATTTTAGTAGCTCAACACAGACACTATGAAACACAAGTCTTTCATGCATGAAAGTTAAACAAATAAATAAAAACATGATCTTCAGGTTACTGCACGCACACACCTTCATAGCCTGATAGAACTCATCAGGGGAATGCAGGATGTGAATGCGGCCCCCTGGCACCCTGAAGCCTGGCACATGGTCAGTGATCCAGCGGAACCGAGAGTGAAGACCTGCTCCAGTTGAGCCTGGAGGTCTGGAGGAGGTTAGTATGGGGTCTGCCTCTGCCAGGAGAGGAGCCAAGAGCAGCAGGGAAGACCTATAGTGAGAGGAATACAAAATAAAAGCATTATGCTGTAGGGCTCATTTTCTTCTTCTTTCCACATGGAATGGGTTTAAAAGGAAAAATGATTAATGTATTTGCTAATAATACATTACATTTTTTTTTGCAATAAATATAATAACTAAGTCAGTTTTTACTCATCTTAGTGTGAGCAAATACTGATGTTTTTCTGAAAAATCATAATTAACTACTTTGTAAATTACACAATTAGTTAGTTCACCCCCCAAAAAAAGTTTGCCATAGGAAAAACGAAAGCAAAAACATGAAATAATGCTTGGTTGAGGACCTTTCACGCAACAAAAGAAAGGTTGTATTCCAGAATCCTGACGCCCCGTGATGATAAACATGAGAACTGTCTCGTGACTTATACGCACGCACTCTGAACTCAGGGTAGTGCTAGAAAGTACATAGAAGGGAAAGTAAGAAGTAAAAAAAAGGAATGTCAATTTTATTCTCTTTCTCTTGCCAAAGCGCCCTTCAGTGTCCTTCAGCATGTTCCCACTTCAAATTTTATGCTGTTACTTTTAAACAGGCTTAACCCTTTCAGGTGGTAGGTGACAACTCTCAGACCTGAATAAACCACTCTCAGACCACATTAGTGGTTGTTACACACATGTAAAGCAGTGTGTCTGTACATCCCCCATTCCCCCTCCTTCACTGCAGATAACCCATAGGTGGCTAACAGCATAGTACAATGCTCGGTTGTGTTACCAGGAAATGTGTATCGCTAAAATCACTATATCATATACACTTCTAGGCCTCTAGACAAAACAGAAAACCATGAAAAATAACATGGAAGCTGCTGAATACTGTGCTTGTTTTCCAGTATGAACTCATTTGCCAATGAACAAATGATACAAATGTATCAAATTTAATGTTGCATAAGACAATCATGGAACAAGAACATAATCAGGCTTGAATATGAAACATTAACTTCTCTTGTAAAACTCACTAAACAAATCACTGCCAATATTAACAAAACCCCCAAAACTTTGTCAAGAAAAACATCTATATTACAGTGTTTGTTCTAATTGCAAATTGGCAATTAAAATGTGTCCCTACGCTTTCGCTTTAAGTTGCATGCAAAATATAGGACTTGTTTCTTGACTGATTTGTAACAATATAACAATATCATGAAGAAGTCATCAAGAAAATACAAATCTAAAGGTTATAATGAATTTTTATGCTTTTTTTTGTTATTGACCCTTTTCTTCCTACTATACATCAACCAGCCCTAAAATTAAAAAATAACATTAAAAACGGTTGGTACCAATCAGGCGTCAAGATATTAGCAGCAGATACCTGCTGTTCTCTTAAAGGATCAGACCAGTTTGTCCAGCACATCCCACAGATCTATCAGGTTTAGATCTGTGGAATTTGGAGGCCTTGAAGTCAATACCTTGAACTCTATGTTGCACAAACCATTCGTGAACAGTTTTTGCAGTGTGGAAGGACACATTATCCTGCTGAAAGAGGCCACTGCCATTAGGCAATACAGCTGCCCTGAAGGGTTGCACTTGTTTAGACAAATGTTCTATATCAGAATAAATGACAGGATCCTCTGGAGAAGCTTTCTTGGTGAAGTATCTTGGTGTCATCTCTTGCCCAGGCGGGATTGATCAGTCTGTGGCTACTTAGTCTCTTAAGCAGTAAGAAGCAATGCACTATGTATTCTGACTGACAGCTTTCTATCACAGCTAGCATCTTCAGCAGTTTGCAGTACAGCACATATCTGTGGGATCCAAAAAGACAGGCATAGTTCTCCATGCTAAAAGGTGAACCTTAGGGACCCTTGACCCTATCACCAGTTTACTGGTTGTCCTTCCTTGGACCACTTTTGGTAGGTGATAAACATAACAGAAACACGCAACAAGATCTGCTGTTTCGGGTACGTTCTTACCCCGTCATCAGTATGGCCAAACATACAAAAACTTAATATTTCAAAATTAAGAGCTATAAATCCTGCACAAAAGGGAAAATTATTATGCAGTTTCTCTTCCTCCAACGAACAAATATCTGCCCCTTAAGACATAAATGAGGAAAAACAACTGTAACGTTTTGCATGTGTGCCAGAAAGAATGAGCCACCATGAGATCATTTCTGGTTAATATATTTCATCAATTTCCTGTGAGGTGATTCAAGTTTTCGTTCCTATTTCACCTCATTCGGATGACGGCAATACAGATGGAGAAAATTCTAGATTCGCATTTTGCCAAGACGTCAAAATATAAACAATAAACACAAGCTAGTTAGAAGAGTTATATATAGTTATATAACCGCACCAAGTGAAATAATTAGGCCCTGTTAGAGAAATGTGTCAAAAGTGGCTCTAAACAACAAAAACACATTCATCTTAATCTACTTCCAGTAAAAGATTGTCAGCATTTGATTTGGAAGACATAATGACTTCATCCTCTTGCTAAAGGGTTATTCCACTCTGGAAACACAAAAGAATAGTTTTCCCCTAATACAAAGCTGAATATCTAACAAATTTCAAAACCACACTGGCAGATGCCTCTGGTATAATGGCAGTGGTTAGAAAGAATGTCAGTGAGGCAAAAGAAAAACACTGGATAACAAACTTCAAATACTAAAAATGTCATTTCAATTTGGAAATGCAGTATTAGACAACATCTGGCAACATACTGCATCAGATTCTTCCAAAGTTCACAGTGTTTACCGGCTTCAAGTGCTAAACAAGTAGTATCATTATTCATTTTTCTATTGACACTTGATATTCCCATTATCTCCTACAGCAACACTTTTGAGCAGCACAACACAGCTACTTAAAAACAGAATAAAGTCAGTGCCAAATACTACAATGCTCAGATGACAGGAAGGCAATAGCATGACCTATGGGAGCCAGTATGAAGTCTAACTCTACAACCCTACTCAGATCCACTGCCAAGCACCAGGGTCATCCCGAGTTCACCACAGCTCAATCCCAGACATGTTTTTCTCGAAAGAACCCACTCTTACCACACGAATACAGTCAGATTTCAAATTCTAACTGTGAAAACAAAAGGAGGGAGGTACTTCTTAAACTACCATATAAGAAACCATGACCCAGCACAGGCTGTAGCCACCCCAAGAACAAATAAATAAAACATAACAGAGGACATGCATGAGTCAACATTCCTTTCTGTCAATTGATTGGTTCACAAGTCCCACTGTGTTCATAATAAAATGCATGTTTATGATGATCTGCCAATTGCAACAGACAATATCCCTGATAACTGAAGTCAGATTGCATGTGCGCTAGAGTACGCTCCAATCACAACTCAAGCACCACAGCCAATAATTTGATTACGCATGCATTCCCAGCTGACACCAAAGTGACATCAACGAAAAGAATCACGTGTCCACGTTCATCTGTGTTTTATTGGACAAAGATATATGCAGCACGAAAGACTACAAAAATAAACAAATGGAAACTTTTTAATGTCTCAACAGTTTGTCATGACTTGGAAGCCTGAAAGACAAAAAAAAAGTCCCCTCTTTTCCATTCATTATCTGAGCCGCTTATTCGAACCGAGGGCGAAGGGGGTGCAGTAGAAAACACCAGGCCGGGGCGCCAGTTCATGTGCCCCTCCTTAGGTTTGCCCACTATTCTTTTATTCACTGATGGGATTTCAGCACTCAAAAGGGATCACATTTCTCCAGTCCTAGCATCTCCACTATGGCTCTCAGTTTGTTACAGAAACTAATTTATAGTGACTGTTTTAAAAGCTTATTACATGACCTTGCATCTATACATGTAATGGACATGCTTATAGGTTCCTTCAGAATCATTAAGGTCAGCTTCTCAGTTACTTTTCACTGTTCCTTAATCCCAGATTAAACTAAGAGGAGATTATGCTTTTGCTGTTGCTGTGCCCTGGAACATACTACCAATTGCCTGTTTTTAAATTCAAGCTGCAAACACATGTTTATCTGCTTGTTTTTAGTAACTGCTGACTGGTCTGTGCTGGATCAGGACTGAGTGTATTTTGTGTAAAGGAGTGTTGTGTATTTGGAGAATGGCGGGACACACTTGTTCATGGATCTTACATTTGGAGTGACATACATTTCGTATGCAAGCAGACCACTACTCAGACTGCACTCTGCTTTGTGTGTGTGTGTACTAGTTCTGGATATTTGACTATTGGGTGAAATTTATGGAAAACGTAAAACGTTCATACTACAGTGATATCATGAAAGTAGGGCATTTAAGTAGAAGCATGCAATGGTGATATCCTTATCTCAAACACTTTATTGAAATAAAAGCCAACAGTGCTTTTAGTTCAATAAAAGTCTCATGCTGTTCACAAGTCAACTTATTGGCTGCAGAGGCATGGCATCCCACTGTTCTTGAAGGGCGACCCTCAGGTCATTGAGTTTCTGGGGTACAGAGTTACGAGCCTCTACACCGCGACTCAGCTGATCCCATAAGTTTTCAATGGAATTCAGGTCTGGAGAAAGTGCAGGCCACGCCATCCGAGGTACCCCAGTTTCCAGCAGCCATTCCCCAATGATGCGACCTTGATGAGCTGGAGCGTTGTCATCCATAAATACGAAATTAGGCCTGTGTCGTACAAGCAAGAGCAGAATGACTGGATTAATATGTTATTCAGGTAGTATGGGCTTGTCACTGTACCATTCACAACGTATAGGGCAGTTTTGTATTGACTAGACACACCTGCCCACATTGCCACTCCACCATCAGTAAAGGCTGATGCATAGTGCTCTTCTTGATGTCTCCAACATCGTTGGCGGCCATCATTACTGCTCAATGTGAATCGACTTTCATCAGAGAACAGCACTGAAGCACACTGGTCCCGCATTCAGTGTTAATGCTCATGGAGGACGATGACACCTGTGCCTGCTGGTGTGGTCAAGTACCCTTGCAGGTCATCTAGCACGCAGACCATGCTGATGTAAACAGTTTCTAACGGTCTGACATGACCCTTTGGTGTCCCTCACCTCCCTTAAATGTGCCTGCAGTTGAGTGGCATTCATCATCCTGTTCCACAGGGCACAATGTAGCGTTCATCAGGGTGATATGTGGCCAAAGCACGTCCACTTCTATGGCTTTCTGTGACTCTTCCAGGCTCTGTATTTCTATTGCAACCTGCTGATGACACTAAGCTCAGTTGCCACTTCCGTCTGAGAACATCCCGTTTAAAGCCTTGCAATGGCGAGGTACTGCTGATCCATTTTTAGGTGTCATCTTGGTCTCATGATGTCAAAAATATGAACAGCATGATGGAGGACTGTTTAAATACTAATTCTGATTAAACCAGGAAATGTATTGGTCGATTCATGGATCAAACACCTTTTGTGCATTTTGCCGTTAAGCTCCTTGTCAGAGAACAGCAAGTTGTGTAAAAAGTACAGAAATATTGAACATGTTCATTAAGTTCACCTGTAAAGGTTATAGTGCATTTTAGGTTCAACCTGATATTTCACCCAAAAGCCTTTTTGTGAGTAGTGTATATGTGTAAACGGCCTATAATATATATATTTTTTGTCAGACATTACAGAAATTAATTATATTCTATTATACAGTTTATGGTTGAAAACATCGGGTCAAACAAGTTACTG
The DNA here is from genome assembly GCA_037974465.1 of Brachypetersius altus. NCBI lineage: Eukaryota > Metazoa > Chordata > Actinopteri > Characiformes > Alestidae > Brachypetersius > Brachypetersius altus. The sequence continues at coordinate 32,845,439 of JBBPDB010000108.1, forward strand.
CAATCCTACATATCCGCAAACATCCACAAACTGCAAACAGAGCGTGCAGTTTACTCATGGCTATAAAAGAACTTTAAACTAAGTCCTTTGTTTCTCACGACCTACAACCGCCCTCAGAGAACTGCATGTTGGGCTGTGTGTGTGAGCTCGTCAAAGTGGAGTGATCAGGGTTATACACTCTAGTGGGAGGTCAGGATGCTGTGGCTCTGTTCTTCCACTTAAACTGATTATACTGCAGCACATCATGAACTGACATGACAGATCTTATGGGACTGCTGGTAGACCTCAGACAACCTCAGTGACAGTGACTGTACCTCACACAGGCACTTTCATCCCAGAGAACAGCAGAAAATGAAGCTAAAAAAAACAACATTTTGCCCACTGCACGCTATTTAAACACATAAAAACGAAGCTAACTAAGCAATGCCGAGGACAGTAGGACAGTAGTCTAAAGGAGCTCCAGTCAGAGTGTGCGTGTATGTAGCATCAGAACTGGAGAAACAACACGCTTCCACACGAACAAGCCTTTTAAACACTTTCTGTATAAGAGAGTTTACCCTGTCCTCCGGTCCCGAGTTCTCAGCAGTCTGTCTGAAGCTCTGCTGAAGAGTCCGGACAGAGCCGGGGCGCACATACAACACACCAGTCTCCTCCAACTCATGGGTGCCGCCATTTGTTTCCACTGCCCTCTTGAATAACTTTATGCGAAACGCAGAGAGCACAGTCCCAGCCTGCAGCCTAGCACTGCAAACACGCACGCGCCTGTGTAGCAAACAACAAAACAGGTTAAATATTATTTTAAAAATAAAATTAAAATTATATATATGTATACATAATATGTATTATATTAATATACAATAAATCTATAATATATACATATATATTTATATTTATACATTATATGTTTATATTTGTACACGTGTGTGCCTGTTATATGAACAGGTTGAACGTGTAATATATATATAACTATATATAAATATAACTATTATATATTTTATAATATTTTATTCAAATATTGTTCTAACAATAAATGTGGTATTTCATGTAAAATAGCACAGCTAAATGTACTTTATTTCGCTGAAGAAATGCTGTGATGGAACCAGGTGTGTTCTTGTAAAGTTAACACTAATATCAAAACAGCCGAGTCTTGACTTTGATTTCCTGGTTTGCTTTATTGCTCATTTTGTATTATCTGAAGGAACGGACTATGAACATACAATAAACATGACTCAATGTACTGTAGTCTAACTTTTCAGCTAAACATTTCTCTTTTACCATTTCTCACCACAGTGCCTTGTTCTCTTCACCCTATAGGTGGCGTCCCATCTTATTCTGCACTACATTCTGTAACTACAGACTGACCAAGACTGGAGAAGGTTGAGAATAAAGATTTTTTTTTTAAATTGAGGCATATCTGCAGAACATAGAGTTTCTTTTGTTTGTGTACTAGTAAACCAATAGATAATGCATCTACATATTTATATAAAAATGCGTTGCAAAAATCATAAAAAAACAAAACAAAAAACCAACATATACATATAAAGGCATATATGCAAATCAGAGTTTATTTTGATTGTCTGATAGTACTAAATGTAATAGATAATGCATGCATTAAAAATAGGTTGTATATAGGGTAAACACAAATAATAAACATGATGAAGTAATAAGATTAAAAAGGAGAAAAGAGTCCGTGAGGGTGCTTTAACTTTTTCACCTTGTAGCCTGGTGGAGAAGGGGGAAGGGAGGACTGCCAATACCAGGAATCGTCCCGTAGAAAAAGGTCACGCTGATTATTTATTGGCAGTCCTCCAATAGAGTGAGAGAAAGTGTGTGTGTGTGTGTGTGTGTGTGTGTGTGTGTGTGTGTGTGTGTGTGTGCTTACTGGAAAACGAAGGGGTGGAGCCTTTTAGAAAATATCAGTCTGCTCCCCCGATGAAAAGAGCAGTACTTCCACTACCCCTCGTCTAGGGGAGATGTGAGAAGCTTTTTCCACCCGAATCCAAACCAAGAGGCTTAAAATAAAAAAAAGACATCAAAAAACAAAACAATCCGCAACAGCATCTCTTTTAAAACGACACATTTTATACCTGTTAGGAGGATCGAGCCAGGAGCTCTGCTGTCATTTGTTTTTAAAAAGGAAAAAACCCAGCTTGGAGATTGGGCTCGGATAAAGACCTTCAAGGTAACACGAACCTCTTTGCTCTTTTAGAGTTTTGCTTAACCAGCTACAGTATAGCGTCAGTATGTAGTCTGTATACACTCATTTAGACACAGTGTTGCACTGGAAAAACTGCACTGTTACTTTGTAGCCTAACGTAACGCTAGTGGGCATTTTAGTGGTATTAGATTAAGTCTAGTCAACAGTCTGGCATGGTCCTCTTAAACCCTGTCGTCATGGCCAGACCACTGCACCCTTAGCGCTTCCCGTAGTGTTTTGCAGTGTTTTTGGAGGAAAATAGGCTCGACAGCCCGTCTCTTCTTTGTGTCCCGCATCCAGGGTGTATTTACAGTGCAACACGAGAAAGCACGGTTTGGCATGAATGAGGAATTGGGTCATTCACAATGAGCCAGAGAGCCTCATTCACATGATCTGGCTCTCCAAAAGCCCGTCCGCGATCGAAATGTTGCCTGTATCAGATGCTCATGCTCGGCAGTGCAGCAGTTAACTAAAGATAAAGTTTCGATTGCACTCCAGTTAATCTGTCTGGAAATGTGCTGGAGATATGCTGCAGGAGACCCATGTATTCACCCACCCCGCCCCCATTCACGAATGGCTCCTGGTTAATCTCTGCAGGTTTATTATTGGGTCATTAATGTAAATTATTCAGTAACTGCCATAAACAAAGAGGTTTTGCAGATTCTCGACACGTGTCCTGTAAATACTAACGTGTACCTTTCTTCCATCTCCTTCACCTAGCTGCATTCCTTACCTATTGAGACGTCATTGCTTCTTGATGTTGAGGGGGCAGTGGTGGTCTGGGCTTTGTGTTGCTGCTCCCCGGTGCACGCCCGCCCTGGCTGGCACGGCCCCTCGGCCCTGGACCCCGAGCCCCAGCGGCGGCTGGGCGGGACAGGGCGCAAGCAGAGCGCCATGGTAACGCACAGCAGGTTTGACGGCGCCATGAGCAGCAGCCCCTTCCAAGGCGGAGTGCGCCTGCCCCCCCACCGCTACAAAACCTTCAGCTCCAGGGCGCAGTATCAGATGGTGCTGGCGGCCGTGCGCAAGCTGCAGGAGAGCGGCTTCTACTGGAGTGCTGTGAGCGGCAAGGAAGCAAGTACCCTTCTGAGCACGGAGCCCCCTGGCACCTTCCTGGTGCGGGACAGCTCCGACCACCACCACTTCTTCACCCTGAGCGTGAAGACGGCCACTGGCACCAAGAACTTGCGCATCCAGTGTGATGCATGCTCCTTCTTTCTGCAGACAGACCCCCGGAGCTCGCAGGCTGTGCCACGTTTTGATTGCGTCCTGAAACTTATACACCATTATATGCCCTCTGCCAGAGGAGCAGGACCCACCACTTCTGTTGTCGGGGCCGGAGTGGACAGTGTCGATGGCAACAGCGGCGTAGATGGGAGTACGTACTTCATCTACTCTGGGGGAGAGAAGATTCCACTGGAACTGCTCCGGCCACTGGCCTCTGGCCTGTCCAGCCTGCAGCACCTCTGCCGTAAGACGCTTAACGGTCACATAGACGTGTCCACTAAACGAGACCAGCTGCCTCAAACGCTTCAAGAGTTCCTTGAGGAGTATGATGCTCCCATCTAAACGGCCACCACATGGTTCTGCAGAGCAGACGCAGAACCAGATGTGCAGAACTGTAAGGGCAGCGGTGGAGTTGACCAGCAGAAGCCCATGAAAAAGATGCAGAGCGGAGCAGTCCTACAAGCAATGGAGTCTAATAAGGGTCTGAGTAATTTGTTCCAAGAAGCTCCTGGCCAACCGTGGCCTACCGTGCCTTTGACCTTTGTAGTGTGAACTTTGGGCAGTGGGTTGCTGCGTGTGATGGACAGCACAAAGTATGTACAAACTGTTGAACTGACAGCAAAGCAGTCCTGGGCGCAAGAGAAAGCAAATGGGTCCTCATCTTTTAGCCCCCTGCCTTTTGTCCTCGGGTCTGTCCTGAAAACACAGACCATGTTGAAGATTAACAGAAGACACATGGTTAGTACAAGGGTTAAGTGTGCTGCTGTGGCTGAGTTCCAGCCTTTTGTCATAAGAAAAGCTCTCTTTTTCATCCCCATTGACATTTTGACTCGGCTGAAAGGATGCTTGTGGCTGTCTGTGTTTGAGGGAGCGCCCAGAGCTGGGTGTTTGCAATGACCTATACATTTCCACTGGGGCCTGCCAAGCATAACTGCTTCATGAGTGAGCGCAGGAAAGCAAACGGGGCGACTATTCACTACTGGCACCACTGTGTCAGCGCTGGCCACTATGCGGGGTCACAACACAAGACTGATGTTTGAAAACGCATCGACATGAAGGGATCAAAGCAGACAGGAGAGGCCTGTTACTCCAGCCGGTTTCAGCCTCTGACCTTACACCTCTCTCTGTAGGAAGACTCAGTGGACTGTTGCAACTTTGTTCTAGACAGGAACCAAGGTAAACAGTTTCAGTTTTGCTGGCAAATGACAAATGGTTATAGAACAACACGCTGGTGATGGAATTACAACACAATACAAACTTCCAAGAGCTGACAGTTTCATTTACTGTGAAGCTAAGCCAAGCACAGTATGCCAGACCCTCATTTACTGGTCCTGAAGTTTGACATGGGGGATTTTGTTCCTCTAAAAGCAGAAGGTGTTCGTTCTGTACTGTATGTGCTAAGGAGTAATCAGTCATGCCTCGTAACCCTCATTCAATAACAATGACGTAGTGTTTCTTTCGGCAGAACATGCTCTCTACAATTAAATGAATGTATTGTGAGTCAATGGAAGGGCTTATGGTTCCACTCGTAGTTCTTGCTTTTTTGTATTTTGTCCGGTTGAGACAAAGTTTACATGTGTCACCACAAGAGGACAACATGTTTTGTACTCTGTCTTTTATAAAGATGTGGCATCTTAAGGTCTAGTCTAATGACCCACAGTGCAAGCTTGAAAATCAGAAAACAAAGGCATTACAATAAAAAATGCGGCAAGGAACTTTGCACATATTTATATTTATAAAATATTTCAATAATTTATATTAAAGAGTACTATTTTTACAAAACGGATCTTGGTGTGTGCTTTAACTTCTTGAGAAAATGCAGTTTTGGATTTATTTCATACCAATGCTTCCATGGACATCTTTTTTGTTTTTTTTTCCACAGATTTCCCCACTTGCTTCACACACACACACACACACACACACACACACACACACACAAACAGATGCCACAGCTCTCTCTCTCTTTCTCTCTCTTATAAACAAAGAACCGAGGTTCACTTTTTTCCCCTTTGTGTTTTGTGTGTGTTCTCACAGGATGTCACCTTGTGCATTCTCTTCAGCTCAAAGGCACCTCCTCTCACCTCAGAGCAATAATAACTTCCTTTAGAACTTTATCCCCCAACAGCATACCAGCTGTGAATTGATGTAATGTAATTTAATATCAAGTCAAAAATATACCCGTATACTTAAACATATTCAACCACTATCTCTCAGGGCTTCTTTAACCATCAGTGATGTGTTGTATGCTACGTGACATGAGATTAATTTTGTGCTGTCCTGTGCGCTAAGGGCAAGACTCAGAGCTCTTAATGATGCTTCATTGATTACTGACTCCCTGATTGATTATTTTGCACAGTAAGTAAAAGCTGTTATCAGATCTCTTGCTTCTTATTATTGTAATTAACACACTGTAAGAGTAGAAGCCAATGAAGCACCACTTAATGGCAAAGTGAAAATGAATAAATAGTCTTGGATGGATTCAAGTGTCAAGCTGAATGCATGAAATGGTAAGTCCTTTGTCATAATCTGAGCAAATTTAGCAAAGCTAAAGCTCTTCTTTTGTCTAAGACTGACAAGCAGTTATTACTAATATACTATCATCAAGCTTTGCTTTTAAAAGGATTAAATCAATAGAGTAATTAATTGCATGTTTTGTTTGCAGTTTTGCTTTGCACCCTCTGTAGAAGACATCAATGATTACTGTATGTCTGTGCTCATCTATATATTTCTATATTTTTACAGAATTTTTGTGAACATTTTACCGGCAGAAGTAGAAGTCGTTTCTATTTACAGATTGCGCACATCACAATATATTTACTGTGTAATTTGCATCACATCAGACTAGTCCTTAATTGCAGTAAAACAGTTGCAATACTGCAATAAAATAACCCTTAGAACCATCTCCAGTGAGTGGAATACATTTGTCAGTCACAAGGAATGAAGTTGGCTAGTGATATTTTAGTGTAGTACAAGCTGAAGTATTTCATCTGTAAATATTTTTGCAGTGCTTTATCCACTCCACCTTTCAAGTTCCTTGGAGTGGTGGCAATGAGCCTTTAAATCCTGAGCAAAAGGCCAGTCTGTGTGTCTTTCTCGTCATTTGCACACAAGTTTCAGGAAGTCCTAAAGCATTTGTTAATAGCAAATGTTATCTTAAACCAGCAAAAACATAATATTAATGAAAACATACAAGACATCCCAGCCACTAATGCTCATTAAGCTTAATAATAATGATATATAATAATATAAAATATAATAAATATAAATATATATATTTAATAATATATAATACACCTGTTTATAAATACACACAATCATGTTTATTAAATGTCCCCCTAAATGACTTTCCTGCACACAAACAGTTAACTTTGTTTAATGAATCGTAGTTGAGCAATGATCTGTTTTTAAATCCACAGAGCTTCCATTTGTGCAGGAAAGCATGCAATAAAAATGTAGATCAATCTGCACATAATAAAGCTGTCAAAGCTGGTATTCGATGTATAATACTGTGCAAAAATCTAGAGCCACCGCTCATTTCTGTATAATTTGCTTGGAATCACTTTGTTGGGGCAAAAATAATATTTCATGCCTGTCAAACTGTCTTATCTTTGGCATGCTAAGTAAATTAAACGAAAGAAATGGGTACAAATATTTTTATGGCAATATGCTGCAAAGTGCCTAAAGATACTGGGAGCCTAGATAAAGGAGTCAGCATTCAGCACCAACAGTATACTGATCACCGCCTGATCATCTGGAATCACCTGCGCTTTAAGTTAGACGGCTTTGCTATGCTTAAGTCCTTCAGGAAGCCTGGAGAACTATTCCTCATGGCTACAAAAAATACAACAAAGGCTTTTTGTTTTTGTAAACAATGAGGAAGAAATAAGGGATGAGGTTCAAGTCTTTTGCCCAGTACTGTACACATACACATGGGCATTACCACCGGCTTCAGAATGGAGCTACTCTTTGCTTTGCTGTCATAATGGCTTCTGTTCTTTCCACTATATTCTGGTATGGAAATTCACTTTCATTCAGCCACAATAGTGTTAGTGAGGCTGGGCACTGATGTAGGTCCAATTAAGCCTGGCTCACAGTTAGAATTCCAATTCATCCTGATTGTGATTGATGGAGTTGAGGTAAGGGATTTGTGTGGATAGTCTGGCTCTTACACACCAAACCATTTCTTCACAGACCCCACTTTATACCTGGAACTGCTGAACTTCAACAGGAAAAGGTTTTCCATGAACTGTTCCAATCAAGATGGATGTACACAAAGTCATTGTGTACCGCAGCGTTAAGATTTTTCTCACTAGAGCAAAATGGACCAGTCCATACATGAAAAACAACCACAGAGCATTACTGCATCTAGCACTATAGGGGAAGGTAGTGTCCTCCTGGCATCATCTAAATTCAGATTAAGCTGTCAGACTGTCAGTTTTATGGTGATCTTAGGCTTCTCTGCAGCTATACGTAAACTCACTGAACGTTTTTGTCTTTGTACCTACACTCATTATCCATTTTATCAGGCAGACTTATTATAAAGTGCACTATAATAACATATTTTATTTTATTGGCATACATTTAGGCCCCAATACTCTGTTAATCAGTGTGGAGGACCCTCACAAGATCACCAGTGAACAGGCATCATTTATATGGTGCATGATTCTGTTTGAGGATGATATACAGCAGTGCTACTCGGGTTTTTAAATATTTAATTCTCGCTGCTGGACGGAAAATAGTTCACCAAACAAAACATCTGATAACACATTAGATTGAGGACAAGCAGGTTTGTCTAGAAGTAGGCGTGTCAAACCAAAGCATCCCTTTTCAGAGGGTGGCCTAGACCGTAGATGAACAGGATACAACACATTTCTGAGAGACAGGTGGATGACAGCCTGCGATTGTAGAACAAAGAGCACTGATATGATCGCCAAATCAGAATATTGTGAAACACCCCTAGATTCATTCTCTATTTCTACGCTCTATGCTCATAACCCTGGCTCTGCTGTTTCGGATGGGTCCAGTTTTAAAATTATTTTCTTAAAGCCTCTGTAAAATATTGCATGTACACAAGACATCCTGTCTTTCTTGCCGCAGGTCGCCCAGATCTCTAGAACATGCAGATACCTTCTCTACAACATCAGAAGAATCCGACCCTTCCTCACCACAAAAGCGGCACAGATTCTTGTCCAGTCCCTGGTCATTTCCAAACTGGACTA
>JBBPDB010000108.1:32859957-32876000 GCA_037974465.1 Brachypetersius altus
AGAGAGAGAAAGAGAGAAAGAGAGAGAGAGAGGAAGAGAGAAAGAGAGAGAGAGAGAGAGAGAGAGAGAGAGAGAGAGAGAGAGAGAGAGAGGACACAGGCAGGAAGGGGAGGTGCAGAGCGGGAGCTCATGCTCAAACTCACGTTCCTTTACTGTAAGAACTCATTTCCCCCCTCCTTACCGCTCGCTTTTTTTTCTTCCCTTCTCCCTGCTTTCTTCTGTTTTGAACAATGTCCTGACAACAGGACGCCTTTTCTCTGCAGAGACAATGTGACCACTCAACGGTACTTCACATTTGATAAATGGCTCACCTAACAGCGTGCATTAATGAAATCAATCTGGAGAGTTAATGCAATGATAGGAGCATTATTCAAATTATTCAGCCACTTTTAGACCCTTCACTGCCCTTTGTTGTGCAGAGTAAAATGACTAACTGTTGCCAGCGAACTAAAAGGAGAGAAGTTAATCAAAAGACAGTGAGCAAACATCTCCAGACAGAAAACGCACACATGCAGCCCATGAGCTCTTAGCAGTGAGCTATAAAACTCATGTGACCCTCACATTGATGGAGAAACAGGGAATCTGAGTAACCCCCGGAGGCTTCAGAAGCACCCTTTGAACTAGCACAGCTGAGGAAAGTGCATGCACAATAGCGGCAATGCTTTATAATGGATCTTAATACTGTGCGTTTTTACCAGCTCCCACTGATTCCCATACATTCCGTTTCTCTCACTTTGTGCAGAAGGAGTCAGAAGCGCACTAGCATGACATGTCATTAAGTGGCATAAAAAGATAAGTGATAGGAAGATGTAAGATAGCTTGAGTCATCAGTGCCAACTGCTGGCGACATCAAAGACCAGATACGGAGAAAAAAAAAAGCTGCGTTAACCAAGAGACAGAGAAACGTAAAGAAAGAGAACAAGCAAATGCAGAGTTTTCTACTTGAGCGGACAGGAAACCAGAGAGATGAGGGGCTTCCTGTGTGCTGCATAAAAAGGAATAAAGGTGACACCTGAACATTTCAGTAACGCTCCTCACACACATAAACATCAAACCACTTACCGCACACACCTACAACACCAGCAAAACAAAACACATACACACACACACACACACACACACACACACATATTGGCTGTACCAAGAAATGAAGTGCAAATGTGTGCAGACAGACGCACGTACACGCATGCACACACACACACACACACACACACACACACTCACATGCACGCACATGGCTTTGTCTTAAGCTGTTTTTTTTTCAGAGAAGAGGGTTAGAGGTTGGAGGGTACATGTGGGTGGAATGAGTTTTTCGAAGAAATCTCACACAAGGTAGTGTGTGTGTGTGTGTGTGTGTGTGTGTGATGCTTAGATACCCCAGAGGAACATGAGGGTGCGAGATAAAAGAAATTTGGTTTAGATGCTAGATGGTGTTAGAAATAAAAGAAAGAGAGACGGACGTCCAGTAGAGATGAACTGGCTGGTAGTTTTGTTTGACTTCTGTTTCACCTTTGGTTCTGTGGTGGTGGCGGCGGTGGAGCGTCAGCTTACTGGAACATGAACATGGGCAGTGAGCATCTTTTCTGTTCACGCTGATATTTGACCTCATTTTTTCGCTATCCCATTACCAAAGATATTCATATAACAGTGACCACAACCCACATTTACAGCTTTAAAGAAAAACTTGGTTTAGGCCGCATTTAAACCCTCATATTTCCTGAAAATGGAGAAGCCACAGCAGAATGTGCTGCTTCCTAGATATATGTAATGGCTTCTTACAGGAATGCTTGATAGTTTGTTGGAAGAGACTGTGTTTACACAGTTTAATGTCTTAAAATATATTCAAATATATTCAAAGATATTACGCTGATGCTGTATTCATATGGCATTTAAATACCAAATTTAATCCTTACTCTAATTTTAGGTAGTAGGTGCACCGTAGTGTTTTTTATATTAAATTCGCAAACTTTGCATGGGATAATTTGCATATGCATTTTAACCACTGCAGGGTGTTATGGCTTTCTCTGTAACTCTGTGCTAGATTACTGATGTGATCCAACACTGAGAATGTTGACATTTATCATTGATGCATTGCTCATGGGCTATAAAAGTACCTCACCTGATATTTGTACACCAACAATTTGGTACTAGATTAGTATTATTTTTTAAATTGCATTAATTTTCACAATAAAACCTATACCTGAAGTATACCAATACACACTCAGCAGTATTTGTTTATTAGGTTGAAAGGCAAAACAGCATTCCTTTAACTTTTATAGTCATCTCAAATGAATAACCTTTATCATATGCTAAAAAGAAATGAACCAATTACAAATATGCACTGGAATCAAAGGAGTGTGGAAGTGCGTATGTTTCAGTACTATTTAAAGGTTCCTAAGAAGTAGCCTGTTGATGTAGCAGTGCTTCTGAAATTCCACTGAATTTTCAGCTCCTTTTAAGTTAGCCATTGTAAATGGTGGTTGGCCATGATGTGTGCAGCAGACACTACTGTGGAACATCACTGCTGGATTCAAGGCAGCAACTCACGCAAATGACTTACTCACTGAACATATACATCACATAACATTCACTGTATGAAAGTCATAAATCATTCTGTATTCAAGCTTTTTAAATGGTTGGGGACATTTATTGGACAGAAACCACTAAGATATGTTTATATATTGAGTTATATGTTTACGTTTACGGCATTTAGCAGACGCTCTTATCCAGGGCAATGTACATTAGTTCTTTAGTACTTCATACCTGTTCTTCATACCTGTAAAGCTATACTTAAATCAACAAAATTTGCTTTTAATCAAGTTACTGCTAGCTAAGTTACACACCTTAACAAACCCTGACAAAGAGAAAGTCGGAGGTTAATACACTAGTAAGGAAAAACAGTTTTTTTTTAAATATATAAGAAAAGATACATAAAAGAGAAGACTGGTTAGTCACTCTCACTTATCTGTGTGACAGTGTGAGGTTTAATGTGTTATCAAAGTCAAATTTGTGATTACGTTTAAAACAGATATTCATTAGACATAGACATTCATGGACACACACGTCTATTAATATGACTGTGTGACCACCTTAATCGATAACTGATATTCAGGCATAAGACATTCTCATTCAAACTGCTTTCTGAGTACTCTGACTCAAACATATCTAAGACTTTCTGGGAAATAATTAGAAAAGCTGAAGACTCTATTTCATTTTTTGATGGGCACAAAGATATGCATTATGATTCATAATTTTTCCTGGTCATACACACACCATTTCTATGAAAATGTGATAAGAGAAACTGACACATATACATCAACGTTAGCTATAATGTGTGCGGTACACTTGGATAGGAATATATATGCAGAAAATATAACATTATGATATCTATATCTAATATGATTTCACAATATAGAACATGCACCATTATACATAGTTTTTATGATTTGATATGAACAGAATGCACCAGCAGAATTAAAAAATACAACATTGCATGCACTGCGCTGCACTAAATCCAGTTAAATCCGACTATTTATGCTCTAAAGAAACACTGGCAGTGTACATCTCTTCTTTTCCAGCTCATATCTGACCTCATTCCATTACCCAAGATATTCATGGCTAGTCATTGTTGTTTAAGTACTGACGATATCCAGGATATGCTCAGATACATATTGTCTGACATGCTGTCATATTACATGACGTAGTTTAATATCCTCCAGCCCTACTCATGCATGGAAGTAAGAATGTGCAGGACATGCAACCAGGAATGGATAATCTATGCTTAAATCATGGAACTCCCTGGTTTCAAATCAAACATGCCATCAGAGTCGACTGACATGCCTCAGTGATCTGATCCATTACAGGATCTTGGTCTGGACTGTGTGGACTGAGTCTATTTACACACAGTGTTTTCCTCTGTCAGATCTAATCAATAATTTTTTATCTGCTGCCAGAGCATTCCTCACAAAGTCAACACCTAGGCCCCTCCCCCTCAACAAACATTGACACAATGTTTGTTACACATTCACAACCACATAGACACATGCACGTGCTCCAGCACCCACATACATACACATATGATTGCGTGTCCAGAGCTATGGTAAGGACTTCTATGCATGGGCGCTGGAGGCATTTGTAATGTGTGGGGGGCCGTATCACTCTACATCTTGGCTGCTGTCCTGCGTTAAGGGGAAGGGGGGCGAAATGAATGATTTTGAAATGTCGGGTGGGACATGTCCCCTTTGCAATAATGGTTCCAGCGCCCATGCTTCTGAGGCTTCTAGGGTAATGCTTCTGGAGATGTTCCCTTATTTTAGTAGTTGCACTGTTGAAATGAATACATAGGTCAAAGAATATTGAGAATACTATACCGATAATACTATACTGTAGTTTCATTGTCATGTTGGAGCTTGCAGTATTTTTGTCTGACTAAAAGAGCAGACCTGTCCCTTCTGGAAAGCTCTTTTTTCACTTTGGGACATACATTCACCCACCTGGGGCTGAGCTAGAGCCAGACAATTCCCTGGACTTACATATTGCCTAGAATATTGCACTATTCTATACATAATGTTACATTAAACTATGTAGACTTTGTAGTAACAACAATTTGCTGGTTGAGGCAAAAGCAATAGCATTTCATCCTTTAACGTAACATGCACCGACAATGAACCCAACTATTCGACTGCCATAAGAGTCATTCAGTTCCTTTGGTTCAAAAAAATTACATTGAAGCCAGAACCAGAGGAAAATGTTGAAATCCTCTCTCTCTCGCTCGCATTCTCACTCTCTTTCTCACTTTTCATGAAATTGACATTTCCAAATACAGCAAATGAGGAAAGGAAGTGCACTTCTGTTTGAACTGTTTCTCAATTTCTGTTCTTCTTCTGTTTTTCTGCGATACGGCCTGGAAAAAAGATTGCCAGAACCGTAGCGTGCAGCAGGCAGCGACTGACGCAAACGGAACAGCCATAAGACAATGTGTCTTCCTTCCCAAATACAATCAAAAATAAAGCTGTCACGAAAATAGAGTCGTTCTCAGACTGCCGTGCTAGACGCTCAAAAATAGAAAGATAATAGTAATAATATCCTACAACTGGTACAAAATTAACTTTAGGAATGTTGAAAAATACAGGACATGTCAAAATAAATGAAATTACAGACGTTATTATAGCAAGCTTTTGTGGAAATAAGAAGGAGACTTTAAGGAGACAGGAGACTCCCTCTGATGAGATGTGTCATTCCCAGCTGTTGTCTGGAAAAGAGAGAAAAGTCTTCCTCTCCAGACATCAGTGAGAGACTGTGACTCAAGCTCACTTCCACAAACTTATACCCCTCCACATGTCTTCTGACCACACAGCCTGAAGAGCTCTGCAGCCCTCGCTTGTAATGAACAGTAATAAGAAACCTGCAGACAATGCAGCACACACTAACAGCGCAGGAATTTTAACTGCAGTACAGTAATTTAACTGTGCTTTAACTATCATGTGTTACTGGGCAAATTTATTCATTGCTACAGCAATGCTTCTTTTTTATGCATTCTGTCTTTACTATCCAAATTTAGGATAAAGTGAACGATAACAGGCCCTGGGGGTTAGTGAGTGCAGGTAAAATGTATGCATGTCTTTTCCATTAGTCCATAGTCTAGCGATTTTGTATTTGTCTTCAATGCAAAATGACTGATGTTTTACTTTTTGTTTCTTTGTCCAAACCTCACCATGAGCAAACCTCACACTGAACAAGACAAAAACAATAGCTTTGCCAGTTTTCCTGGAAACGCTGAGTTTATCCAGCATCCATCGGACAGGCATGTTCCCAGATGTCTTGTTGATTATGTGACAAAACGGCTGCAGCACAGCGAGCCACCCCTGGGGAGTCAGGGTGTGTGGGGTTATTAGGTAAGACAGCCTATTGTTGGGAAAATAGGACAAAACTCATTGGAAATGGCCTGCTTCAGTGAACAGTTTTCCTGGCTGTGCTCAGCGGTGACTATGGCCTTGGCAGTGATGTGTCATGTTAGGACAGGCAGGATAGACCAGTCACCCACAAGCTTTGTGTGCGTGTGTGTGTGTGTGTGTGTGTGTGTGAGTGTTTGTACAACTGACTGACCGGGTTTACCAGAAACACTATAAGGTATTTCCTGTATCACGACACCCCCCTGCTACTCCTTAAGCAAGCCTAATCGCATTTCCTTAGATGAAGTGAATTATACTTCAAAAGAAAAGTAACCCAGGCCGGGGCCTTAGCCCCACATTAACATATTACTGGGCCTAAGAATAACATATTTTGATAACCTCTCCCAGCAGTGCCAGGAATAACGGAAGGACAATGTCAGTATTTTTCCAATCAGTTCCTGTTCCATTGTTCTGATAAAAGCGCCCAACTTTTTTTGTTTTCAGCTGGTCTCCACAGCTTTTTCTATGCATTTACATCCTAGGGCATTTTACATAAAAAGAACCGCAGGATATTTCAAGAGAAGACAAAGAAGAATGCTTCTAATTACCGCCCACACACAAACAAACATGCACATATATCTTGAAAGAAAATCATTCAAATCCTTATTCCACAGTAGAGAAAGAGGACTTTTCACTCGCAGAAAGTTGAAGTAGAAAACAAAGCAAAACAATGTTGTGTTTTGGAGAAATGATTTTGTATAAGTACTCACTTTTAAGTCTTAGCCTTGCACAGTTAGCAAAATGATATATTAAATTTGTAACATAATGGCGGTACAAAATTCTATGCAAAGCTTAGTGCAGCTTTTAAAATAAATAAACTGTACAATAGCAGAACACAAATGGATGACAATAAACTGGAACTCAAAAACAGACCCTGACTTGTGCAGTGCAGTATAGTGCATGGAGGGTAAGGCATACACAAACATGGAACTGCGGTGATAGAAACTGAAGTGTGTTTTGTGCAAAGTAAATGAAGTCCCCACAGTATGAAAAAGATAACTATAATCCCAGAGGTGACGTCACAAGGTCCTTCTTCTGGAGCTGCGGGAAACAGGCCTGTCACTGGAGGTTTGCAGAGAAGCACAGGATATTTCATATTAAGCTTCGATGTTCAAAGTCTGCACAATACATTCTTAGTGATGACTTCATTAATTTAAAAGTGCTTAAGGTAACAGTATTTCTATTTGCCAACCATGTTGCCACAGGTCATTTGCTTTAAATAGATTTCAGTTCACAATTCCCAACAACAGCCTTGTAAGACAAATGATTATGAAACTAATGTAAGGCTCACAGCCAAAGGACATGACTGACACAACCTGTATGCAAAATTCTATTTTAGATTAGTTGGCCTGTAACAGGAAACAATTTGTGGTGGGAAAATATGAACAACAAAAATGGTAAGTAATTATAATAATAATAAAAATGTAATCATGGTACATAATTAATTAAAGTAATAAGTACACATTTTTACATTTTCACATCACCAGCTCCCCTTCTTTGGCAACTAGTTGACATAGTACACTTAGAAGACAGGGCACTGATCTGGAGCAGGTTAATAATGTATTGTAAATCTGTCAGTCATCATTTGAGGTAAACCCCAACCCAGAGGACTCATTAATGTTTCTTTTGGTCATTTACTCCTGGGCAGCTGCTGCTGTTAGTCCCAACACAGCCATGTTCACTGTGTTGCTGTGACTGCAGAGCCAAGAACAACTGTTGAGTCCATCTGTCTGGGAACGTATAGATGTCTCCACAAATAAAACGTCCATCAACCCTGCAATGGCAGGGTTGCCATAAGAGACCCAAATGAGTTCCAGAATCATGGATGATTTCCCTACAATATGAATTCAAAACAGAGCAGCATGAGACATGCGAGATCCATCTGAGAAACATGACCATGAAAATCACCATGTGTTCGGCTCTGGCATTCAGACGTCACAGAGTTTTGTTGGAAAATCTGGAAAAAATCAAATGTTATAGCATGTCATGATGGAGTTTACACAACACTTAGTGGGGTAAACTCTTATCAGATGCAGACGCTGGAGAGCGAAACCTCAATGTGCTTATTAAAGAGAAGCATCACATCACCCAGTTAAAGAGGCGTGACTGTTTGACATGCTCTTGGAATGATTTTACCTGTCGCTGACATTTTAGATTACATACATCTTAAGCTTGGTCTGTTATGCTGTAACATGTTCATGTGAAAGCCTCCATTAAATGCAGAAACATACAATTTTGCAAGGCTGGGTTGTATGAAACTTAAATGGACTGCAGCTTAGTCAGACTATCATTGAGTCTACTTTTCCGTCATCCTCCAGCACCTCTGAAAATGAGCTTCAGTGCCGGGATTGTAAGTGTGGTACATTGGCCTGTCCATCGACTCATGCGTAACCAGGCTTAAAATGGCTTTTTGCCTGCAGTTGAGAGGTGAAATAAGGACACGGCCAGGGCCATGAGGAGGGCGTCGTGAGGGGGCAACAATACTAGACTTTCAGACTCTCCGTGACTCACTCTAGCACGTATGATCCAGCAGTCGCACCCTAAACTGCAGAGTCAGAGTCATTTCACAGCAAAGTAGAGTGGAGGACAGATCATATCTGAAGCCACAGAGTAACTACAGGGTAACCACTACAGTAGGAAATGGAAAGAATCCAGTCATACAGTCTCACAGAGGTACAGTAAACCCTTAGATTTTATTTCAGCCTGATCAGTACTCTAGCAGGAACTAATGCCTTTCATTGACGCAAAAAAGTTACACAGGCCGGGAGTATGAGACAAAGCTTCCAATGGCCTAAAGAGTTCCTTCAATATCCCATTACTGAAATGGGGAATACTAAAGACATGACTCCTGATGAAACTAAACAATTAACCCAAAAGGTAGGAAACAAAGAATGGTAATATTATCCTCCTTTTTGAGGATTCTGAAACTTTTTAAAATGGGACTAGGAGAATAGGCCTGAGCCCTCAGCAGGCTTTAAAAGGCCATGGGAGAGAACAGAGAGGGGCCTGAGTCACCTTCAGGAACAGATGTGTCCTCACACGCTACACTCGGTCTCCATGTGCGCACACTATGCGTCACTGCTAAACCCCCTCACATCATCACTGCCACCATGGAATTTCAGCCCAGACGCAGTTAATAATTAGGGAAAAGTAAGTATGTATATATTTAGACAAATTGGTTTAGCTCCAGGCCCGCAAAGTAAAGTTCAAAAACACTCTTAAACTTCCTCTCCCAGGTCAAACAGTTACAGTGTAAAACGTAGGAGATAACAATCAATGCGTTATTTATGCATAACTACATGCTTTCAGCGATGAAAAGGAGCCTCATTTTCCAGGAATTAGACTGCAAGTAGAGGGTCAAAGCTCAAGTCAGCACATTGCTACACATATGTAAAAAAGTGATAGTTGCCTGTAAAGATAATGCAAAAAAGAAGCACATGAAAAATAGTGTTAAAGATAACGCCTTGACTGTATTACAAGGCACTAACATTAGCTTTGGGCTAAATTTGAATGGTTAAAATGTATTTAAAAAATAAGAGACATTCTGAGTTTAAAAAAAATCCTCCAAACATTTCTTTGAAAAACAATAGAGGGTGTGATCTCTCCATTCACACTCCACACATAAAAAAATCATCACTATCAGGCTAACACATGGATGTCCTCTGCCTACATGGTTGAAAGCTGTGATTGTGGTCCCACTTTCTGTAAGCGCAGTGTATTATTGGTTGTTGTTTTACTGGTTGCTTCATCTCAGAGTTACAGCTTTGCATTGTGCTGTTGAAATTGAGTGAGGGGTCACAGCTGACCACAGCACTGGGCCATTCTCAGGAATGAGGGTACATGTTTACTCTGAGGGCAAAGGGCTGCTAGAGCTGTTTGAAAATGCTATGAGCCTGTTTTCCAGATACTGAATGAATCCATCCTAAAATCGTAATGTCAGTGGGATAACATCTAAATACCATCTAAATCCATTCCCATCTATTAAAATTCAGGAAACCGTTGGCTGGAGGGTCTGCCAGCCAGCATTTTTTTCTGCACATAAGACAATTCTGTCTAAATCCTGCAACATGTAAAGAGTGGCTGTGTGTAAGTATTTGGAGAGTAACACTCTTTTGTTCTTGATGAAACAATCTCTATAGAATTAAGTAAAAGGGTGTATGTTCATACTGAGGGAACCATATAGGCCCAAAAGCCCTATTTGTGCATACTCCACCTACATTAAGGACAAAATGTGATTAACGGTTGGCTATTGCATCGTTCTTGGCCAGTTTTGTGTTGTTGGATCATTAGTTCATGCACAAGAGAGTTAGTGTCTAGCGTTAAATCTAGATGCAGCATTTGCATCTGGAGTCTGTCACTGTTGCCAGCATGAGGACCAAAGAAGTGTCAGTGCCAGTAAAGCAGACTATCATTATATTGCTAAATCAGAATAAATCAGAAACAGAGCCAAAACACTGTGTGCATCAAAATCAAGTGCTTGGTACAATTTTAAGAAGCAGGAAAGCCAACTGACTTGGCAGGACTAGAGAAAACCACAGTAGTGGCTGGTTGTGGAATACTTTCTGTCATGAAGAAAACATTATGAACAGATCAAGAGCTCTGATCAAAAGACCCAGGATGTTGTCATAGACATAATGCAGAATAATACAGCAGAGTGATGTCAAAGGATTCAGAAGATGTAAAGCACTAATAAGAGCACATGACCACAAAGGCCAGGTTCTAGCATGCTAAAAATACATCAACATCATATGTTTCAATGCTTGGAAAGGATATAATGTTTTAAACGCATTTAATCACAGAAAACCATGCGATTAATCGCGTTTAAAACATATCCTTGTAGCATTAAAAATATATATGATGTTGATGTATTTTTAGCATGTTAGAACCTGACCTTTGTGGTCATGTGCTCTTATTAGTGCTTTACATCTTCTGAATCCTTTTATTATATGCAAAATTAAACAATTAATTCAAAAGTAACATATTGGGCACTTTTATTTTTAAAGTACTGCTATATGAACAAAAGTGCAATAACAATTGGTTTGCAAACACAATATACAATCAAGCTTTTTAACACCTTTAACACAGTTACACCGCTGCAGTTCAAAACTTAAACATTAATATAATCAAATCAAATATAAAACCACTGTAGGGCATTCACGTTATATCTAGTTTGTTATAGAAAAACAAGTTACCCTCAGAGTCCAGAGCATTATAACAGCTGCAAAGGGGGACCAACTCCATATTAAAGTCTAAATGTAGTGTCATCGAAGTCCCTGTTGGTGCAATGGTCAAGCGTCCAAATACTTTTTGTCCACATAATGTATGTTGACTTTTGGGCATTTGTATTGTTAATCATAAGAATTCACACATTTTAGGCATAAGTTTCATAATCAAAAATTAGGCATAAGTCTGTAATCAAGAATATCATGGGTCTTCTGTTTGCTGCCATACTCTTATGGGAAAACTTTATACTGTGGTTGGAACATTGCTGTGAGAATTTGATCTTGTTCAGCCACAACAGTAGTTACTGATGTTGTAGTTCAGGAACATAGGGGGTGGAACCATTACAGAAGCTGCAAAGGGGGACCAATTCCATAATGAAGTCCATGTATCTGAATGCAGTGTCATTTAAGTCCCTGCAGGTGTAATGGTCAGGCTTCCCAATATGTTCTTCCATATACTATGGACAAAAGTAATGGGACACCTGACACCCATGAAAACCAGCTGAGATGTACAGCGGTGATCCCCACAAGCCAAAAAAAAAGCAACAAACTTTCAAATTAAAAGCATTTTAAAAATCCTTGTGTGATAAAATAATGCATTAACACGATAATAACCCGTTGGCGTGCACAGCCCTAATATTTTTATTAATTTATTTCCAAATAGTGAAGAAAGATAGCAGAAAAGTCTAAACTCAAACTGCTCAATGCTTTGAAACTAAAGAGTACAGATTTTTCCACCCATCCCAGGAACTATCAGTCAGCCAAGATTCTAATGTTCTAATTCTGATTCTTTATTTAGCACCGAAGCTATGAGGCTAACATTACTAACAAACACAAGAAGTCAATAGTTAAGCAAATCATTTGCGTATAAATAAATTCTTCCCTTAACCCACTGAGGTGGCACAGGCTTGTTGTTATGGTTTAGGAAATATTACAACTTATTAAAATAAACTCAACTCTATGGCTGGAGGGGACTGACCCCGAGTCAGATTCCTCAGTATTTATGATGGTTACTGCCGCAAAAGATTCAGGCTCTAGATTCTGTGATTTGTGAATACAACCTTGTTGACTCACAAGGTTTGGCTACAAATTGAGTTATTTTTTTTTATAGGTCATAGTATGTTATAGTGTGTCCATAACAACTGTGACAGGTCTGCACCTCCTCACTGGAGAGCTGGATTTGGTTTGAACTGGTTTGAGAGGATGTATTTATGGAAACCATCTCAGTGATTATTGACTTCTTGTGTTTGTTAGCAACGTTAACACCAAACGTGCACACCAGGCGTATTTTGCCTGATTGGCTACATCTGGGGTAAATGGAAAATTGTGTAAATTTGATGTTTGGTCAAACTATTCCTTTGACCTTGAAGTTATTCAGAGCCAAAAAAAAGTTTGCTTTTACTGCTCAAATGAGTCACCAAGTCTGAGAGTGCATTTCACATGCTGAAGAAGACTGAAAGCAGGAACTAAAAATGCCTGTACTACAGCTCCAGGGGAGCATCACCAGGAAACATATTGTCACTCTCAGAACAACACCTTGTATCGCTATTTTTCCTTGTATTTTTCGTTTCTTTTTCCCCCCTGAAATGAGATATGAGGCTGTTTTCCGACAGAGGGTCACTGAGTTCAGATAGACATCAGCAGTAAAGTTTATAGTTAAGTTCCAAAACAAGCACAATTACCAAAATGTTTAAGAATGTCAGTTTCGTTCTTTTGGCCCTCTGTAATGGGAGATTATGAATAGAGAGATTTATATGGTTCAATCAATATAAATGAATGAATTCATTCTGGTGAATTAAACCTGCTGCTTTACAATTGTTCCTCATAGTCATTGCTTAATAATTTAATCCTATTGGATATGGGTGTGCTAAACATTTTGTAGGGTTGTAGTCTCAGTTGGCCTTGTATGTTGACCACTCTCACTTGAATAGTATTGCTTCTGTGTGTGTGTGTGTGTGTGTGTGTGTGTTTGTGTGTGTATGTGTGTGATCGTGTTATATTGAAGACTCACAATGCATGTACGTCTAACCAGTCATTGCCCAATTCAGCCGTTCAAGGAATTGCTTACAGACACTGGGAAGGTGACTCATGCACCCTGTCAGGAAATCCTTCTCCCTCCAACCACAAAGTGCCTTGAGCAAGACATGTCCTGTACAGCCTGACTACCGACATTAGCCTAAGCTGCGTGACTAGCTCTGGACAGACCTCCCTAGATGGTTGCACTAATTCCCTTAGTACTTCTGATTAGAATGAAGTCCATTCAGCTCTCTAAACATAGAACTGAATTCTCTAAAGAGGGGGTTAGAGACTTTTGAATTAGATTTATCATTCAGATTCATCAGAGTACGTTATCTCTCTCTCTTACTGGCATAAGACGTTCAACTCACCAAAAGCTTTTAAAAAGTGGTGGGGACAAAATGTGCCTTTAAAAGAGTGGCGGGGAAATGTCTGCAGTGGCACCACATGAAGCCTGTGACCTTAATTATGGGCTGGTCAGACTGGTGGAATGTTTAATACTTGTTAATGGAA
Organism: Brachypetersius altus; assembly: GCA_037974465.1. Taxonomy (NCBI): domain Eukaryota; kingdom Metazoa; phylum Chordata; class Actinopteri; order Characiformes; family Alestidae; genus Brachypetersius; species Brachypetersius altus. The sequence continues at coordinate 32,873,660 of JBBPDB010000108.1, forward strand.
ATATGACTAACAAAGAAGGAAGTTGCCATATAGCTTACTTAGTAATATGTTGTGTCATATTAGGAAATTCTAGTTTTAGGCAAGAAGTGTCATCAGTGACACCATGGTGCCTCATGCGCCTTCAGCATCAGGCAGGGACACTGAAGTTGTACTTTTACAGATTTAAAAAAAATTCAGTAAATGAAATAACCTAAATGATTGAGAACCCAAGTAAGCACTGGTCTAATTTCAGTCTTTTTACTGTCAGTGGTGTGGTACTAACCAGAAATGAAGGATTCCTCAAAGGAACACGTCAATATTTTCAGATTGTTTGATTAACAGTTGTGGAATTTGGGTTCGGGTTCAGTTCTAGTCTGAGCAATTGCTGCTTCCACGCTAGCTCACCCTGACGCATTCTTGATTCTCACTGTTTATGAAACTGTCTCTTGGGCCTAAACAGAGAGGTTTTGAATTTAAATTAGAGGCAATAAATACAAATAAAAGTCGTCCCCATAGCAACATTATTTTCTCTCGCAATGTCTGAGGTACTGCTGGTTCTGCTGAGAATGAGGAATGGTCAGACGAAAAGCCTCCAGCCCAGCTCATGCCAAATAACTGGCCGAGAAGCATGACTCATGGCTTCCCTGCAATGCAAAACTATGGTGAATTCCTCCCTCAGGCAAATGGTTCAACTATGGAAAAAGTTTGTTAGCACAGCTCTCTCTATTAACTCATTGGAAGCCAAATTGTAGCCATTATTGCAACAAAGTATAATGTAGCTCAGCTTCCTTGCTACCAAAGCAATTGTTGCAACTCGTTTGCCTCAGGAAGCCAAGTCTTTTCCTGAAGACATTCAAGCCCAAATAGCACTGAAATTGTTTTTCTTGGAAAATATTGCCTAGACAGATCACTGATTAAGTAACTGCAATCAAGGTTTATAATAAACCCTCTCGCCCTCTTTATATTTAGCTGCTGCTGTACATACTCTTCCCTCAAAATATTGCACTTCAAGGCACAATCTTCGGAATTTTTAAAAGAGAGGATCCCAGCTTTCAGTTTTACATTCAAATCTAGGTGATGGCTCATAGGGAAGACTTCACGAATACAGGATTTATGACTTTCAGAGTGGCATCTCGGCCATTTGTAACATTCTGCTCGAACCCCTACATGTACGTGTGTCTTAGTACCTCAAGACTGAACATTAGAGTCAGGTCTATACTCAAGTTAACACGCTGAGCCTGTCATAACAAAAACCCCTCTGGAGTTCCAGGAATCCCTCTTTGTGGGCCTAGGCTGAGGTAATTCCATTAAAGCCACTGCAGATAAAGCCAGAAGCATTCCAGGAACCAGAGGTGCTTTCAGCCACATTCCTTCAGCATCAGCATTTGCCAGACTGACTCTACTTCTGCCGTCATAGGATTCATGCAGTTCAACAGAGAACGCCACAGTTCAGTGAAGTTCCACTAATAACATTTTTATCTGTCTTTTCAAGGAAGAGCGTGATGAAAGCATGGAGGATTGTGTTTGATGGGACACAGACGATTGCCCTGAACGAACACGGCGACACGTCGTCAAAGTGAAACACCAGTTTAACGGTATCTTGAAATCTCAGATACTAAGAATTCGAAGATCAGCTTTTAGCGCTTGGGTTGCGGCTGTGGTCCGCACTCATTTGCAACTGAAAATTCTTCTCTGTTCCTGTGCTCTAGTTGACGCAGAGCTTTCTATTTGACTGTAAACATTCTCACATCATTCTCACTTTCAGAGCAGGCTTTAGATTCACATCCAGGTTAAGAAATTCATATCCATAGTAAAAGAAAACAGATTCCTTTATATAAATATATCCACACGTTCAAACCACCTTTAAAATGAATGTTAGTTAAAGCATGCAAGGCCTTTCAGAACATTCATGCCAAACCAAGAGAAACTTAATCCTGGCTGGAAACTATGCAAATTCCTGATGTTGCATACATTTATTTGAGTCATTGTTCAGGAACCACACGAAACCACTGCCAAGACACTGCTGTGTCAGTGATTTATTTCACAGTTAACTCAGATCATCATTCTAGAACATCCTTTTTCTAATTAAAAGGGATATAAATACTAGTGTGAAATGAGCTTGATAGTAATACAGATTTTCAATTATATAAAGCTTTGATCAGTAGCATTATTTAAAGCAGGTTGACAATGTTCTTAAAGTAGCTTCTAAGAATGTAGCTGTGAATTAAATTATTGATTTTGTGCTCAATGAACAATGTGAATAATTATGAGAGATGAAAGAGCATGAGAGAGAGAGAGAGCGAGAGAGAAAGAGAGAGAGAGAGAGAGAGAGAGAGAGAGAGAGAGAGAGAGAGAGAGAGAG
>JBBPDB010000108.1:32890780-32902160 GCA_037974465.1 Brachypetersius altus
GGATTCCAGTTTTCTTGCCTGGTCCTTTGAGAAGGGGAGTTCACGATCGCTGGGGATTAGCCCGGGCGATCGTGACACATGATCTGTCTGTAAGGTGGAGTTGCTACAATACATTTCCTTGCAGGGCAGTCATTGTATGACCAGTTTAGGAAAAACTGAAGGTAAAAAAAAAAGCTTCTGCAGTGGTCTGGTCAGTGCATGAGATCTCAATGGAGATTCAGATTTTCTGTATATCTCTCTGTGGTAGGGATTGGGGGCACCAGTGGGCACCATGCTTTGTGGGTCCAAAGACTTCATAAAGGCAGCGGTCCGCGCTCGTAAAGCACTGGGCGGTGGAATGCGCAAGTCAGGCATTTTGGCAGCTGCCGGCAAATTGTCCCTCACAGACATGGTGGGTAGACTGGAAGAAGACCATAGGAATGCCAAGAGCTTTGCACAAGGTGATGTATTCCTGTTAAAATCATGACTAAAGACGATATGATTCTATTAGAGGCAATATTAAAAAATAGAGTTTTGGCTAATGCATATCAGTGGCAGTGATATGACAGTCAACTGTGACACTGACTGCTGATATCTGACTTAGTCGTGTCATATATAAGACTTCATAGTCTTAAACATGTATGTAAGACCAAGACTCTGAGCAACAAATTACCGCACATCAGTCAGCTTTTGGAATTTCAGGCTCTGCTTCAGTTCTAAGCTCTTAGTGTCAAAAGGAATGAAAACACATCAGCAGTCATTTAAAGTAATGTGTTTTAATGCTAATGTGTACATTTTCAACGCTTGAAGTTTGTTTTGATGCTTTTCAGTCTGTAAAACCGATTAGAAGTGGGAACTACCCCAGATATACTGCATATACCTGTAATGGTCTTCCATCATGAGAACATCAGTATTTAATGATCCCAATTTTTCAGACTAGCTTATAGTACCAGCCCAAACTGCACAGTTGTTGTGAATCACTAGCTCTTGACTGAAGTTTTAGATTTTTCTGACTGACACATGCACACATGACTATATACATTGAATATATACATTTATAATCTATAACATGAACAGCCATAAGCACTAATTAGTGTTTATTGTCTTGTTACAGTGACACCTGTCAAGCAGCAGAATGTATTATGCAGCACGTGAACAATCATTTTTTTAAGCTGAAGTGTTATAGTAGAAAAAGGGTAACTCTCAAATCGTAATGGTTAGGTGACTGGGTCAGAACTTTCTCCAAAATAGCAGGACAAGTGGGGTGTATGAAGTGGTAGGCACCTACCAAAAATGATCCGGGGAAAGACAACTGGTGAATCGGAGATAGGCTCATGGGCACTCATTGATGTGCTTGGGGAACGAAGACTAGCCCTTCTGATCCTAATCTATGGCACAACTTGCAGAAAAAGCTAATACTGCCTATGATACACACAGTGCATCACAGCTTGCTGTGTATGGGGCTGTGTAGTAGTTAACTGGTCACACTGCCCATGCGGACATCTTGGTGCCAGAGGTCCTGTGAAGTCCTTGAGGGGTCAGAGCTATTTTGTCAAAGCAAGGGGGACCCACAATACTACGCAGATAGTTTTAACTACTTCATTAAAAAAACGGCAAATATATATAACTTTTTTATAGGGAAGATAAACTATGAGGAAAAAAATGATTAAGAAATGATTCAGGTGTCTGATCAAGTCTCTGTGTTCTCTTGCAGCTTTGGCACAGTGCAGTCCTGAACTATATGAGGTGAACTTGGCTGCCATGGAAACGAATATTGTGCGTTTTGGTCTGCGAGACCCTGGGCTGAACAATTCGAAGTACTGTGAACTGATGGGAACAGTGAACGAGGGGGAGGTGGAGGCTCTGGGGCTGGGTGTGCGTGTCCTGATGTTTCCTCATGTTGGTGGCAAAGTGAGAGCTGTGTGGCATCTGGACATTAGTGAGGAGGACACTCAGTTGGCTATAAAGAAAGCACAATTTGTGGCCCAGCAGTATGGCTGTAAAAGCCTGTAAAAGGCAGATGAAGCCAAAAGAACCTCCTAACAATGTAAATCAGGAAAGCTGAACAGTGCCTTTGGGATGGTGGTGGGGACGGGACGGGACACATTTGGCACCTTAAACTCAGTTTAGCACATTTCTGTACTGTAATAAATCAGTTTTAGATTTTGATGTCTTTGTAAAAGCAAGATTTCATTGGATTTTTTAATCATGATTCTGATTGTGCTTTTTTAAAACTTGACTATGCATCAAACACTACTGTCTGGTTATATGGTTAATGCACATGCACTACTTTATGTAGGTTGCGTGAATTTACAATAAACATTTTAAAACCATACATTGCAGTTTATTAACTGAGAGTGTTACAGTATACAGACATATCTATACATATGAAGTATCTATATATGTAGTCCATTTTACAGCCAATTTTCAGAATATGGATACAGAATACATTAGGAATACTTACTCACCACTTGAAAAAAATCTTTAAAAGAAAATAAAGTTCTTTAAAAGAACTATATTTACACAATTTTGGCACATTCACATTCAGGAGGCTTGTGACACACAAAACATAAAATATATTATTTAGGGATGCACCATATCATAAAATCATAAAATCGAGTTGGACAATAATTCAAATCAATATTTGTTGACGCATTTATCGCACTATGCTAGAATTTTATAAAATTTCCAAGTATAAGTTGCCAATTTATTTTTTTTCCAGGTAGATGTAGTCTAAGTGTCTGCATTTTTTAAAACTATTTTTCGATCTCCCATTTGATGCATGGCTCTTATGAGTGTCCCCATATGCATTTCCACAAAATAGTTTTTTCTTTAGTTCATGAGGCAGAAGGCAGTCAAAAAGATGTCAAAGGTTCTCGAATAATTTTACAGCTATGTTTTTGTGGAAGAAATACATAAAGAACATAAAGAAAACATAAAACTACATAAAGAGTCCCCCCATGTGTCTTTATCAAGATGCATTCTAAATGTATCCTGAATGTTTATGTTTCCCAGAGTATTCATTATTCAGCCACTGTTACTTTTCTCTATATAATCTGCCCTACTCTGTACATTTTACAGTTAAAAACATCAGAGGATTTGCCAAAATGGTTCTGCAATCTGAGACCAGTGACCTCAGTTGCTTACCAATAATGGCATGACATAAAATGGCATAAAAAGGCATGCATCTCCAGGAAAATCAAAGAATGCTCTAGTGGAGTCTCCAAATCTCCAGGTCATTATAGAGGTGGATTGTCATGACGACCAGTACAATACTGCATTTTCTCTGCTGCATCACAAGAGGGGCCCAAGGCCCCACATTTATCACAGCACAAAATCAGCGATATCTCACAGACCAAGATATCGCTGATCCAGGGTCTTTTAAAACAGAACATGCATGAAATTTCAGGCATAAGTTGTCTGAGAACAATTTACTAAGTATTATATGCAGTTTATACATGTTATATATATTTAGCTTTATTTCTAATTAGTTTGCTATGCATGTGAACCTTGGATTTGTTTGAGCTTAGAAGATCTGTTGCCCATAGCAACACTGTAACTCATGGTTTTCAGCGACACCCAACTTACAATCATTCCATTCAATTCAATTCAATTCTATTTATATAGCGCTTTTAACAATGGTCATTGTCACAAAGCAGCTTTACAAAATGAAATAAATGTGAAATAAATGTGTGTGTGTGAATGAAATGCCTCTGATAAGCAAGCCAAGAGTGACGGCGACAGTGGCAAGGAAAAATTCCCTAAGATGGCAATAGGAAGAAATCATGTAAATAATTAACTCTTGGTCTAAAAATAGCACAACTATATAGTAGTTTGCATATTTATAGCAGTGAAGTCATTTGGAAAAATGATTTTCCTTTGTTAAATAATTGCACCTAATGGCTTGTCGTGTTACTACTCAAAGAATTAGAATATAAATAGGACTGGAAGAGTATTGGTTCTAAATAGGTTCTTGGCCCAATTGCCTCTTATTGTTTTTAAATTCCTCAGACCTTACACAGCTGATCTCTTCATGTGCACATGTAAAATACACCCAGATTTGTACTGAAGCTACTGTCGATTGCACTAATTGTTGTCTTGTTGCTCTTGTGTATTTTCTTGCCCTCTTTTTCATCCTGTCTGCGCTTGTGGTCTTGTGGTGTTCTATTCTGTTCTTGTTTTGCACCATGGAGGCATGCCATTTCATTTCACTGTGTAATGTGCATATGGTTGAGATGACACTTATACTTCACTTGCCTTGAATATGTAGGAGGCATTTATAGACACTGGCCAATCTTTGGTTTAATAGGTTTCTTTCTACTGTGCAGGGTGTTGGACTATAACAAGAAAGAGATCTACGTTGCACAGTTTCAAGCAAAGAAAGTGTAACCCTTGTTTGCACCTTGCATGTGTGTTGTATAACCCTTGCTTGCACATATGACTGCGTGTTGACTTTTGGGCATCCATGTGAAGATTATGTGATACATATCCCAAATTATACTGTCTCATTTCACTATAGAAACTGCAAACATGACCTTGCTCACATTGTTCATGCTCTAAAATCAGCTCTTCACATTTTATTCAGTAAAATTCAGTCATCCAAAGAGAACTCTGAGAATAGTTTACCTGTAGTTGGACAACCAACCTGAAAAGATCAAATTCAGATGAAACTTGGCATGACTGTAGGTCCACATGGCTGGCACTGAACTGCCGTTTTGTAGTTCCACCGAGTGAATTAAGTAAATTCAGAATACTGTGAAATTGCATGTAGGGATGCTGCAACTGATACATTTCAATATCTCAAGAACCAATAACCTTTTTTTACATTGTGGTATGTTTACATTTGATCTCCAAAGTTCCATTTGGCTCACTCAAAAAAGGTCAACAAAAGACAATTGAGCCCCCCCCCCAAAAAAAATCAGTCTCAGTAAAATTTTCATTCATAATATCATATAGATGCTATTTACACAGCTTCAAAAAAATCATCCGTAAGACGTCAGCATAACAAGTTATAACATGTCTTCAAACCCTTATGTAACATTAACAAAATTCAAAATTACTCCAAGACCCTTCGACTATAGAAATACAAGTGCCTTTCAGCATAATAAAGTCATACATTAAAGGTTATAATTAAGCTAAAACAGTAACCACTAAAATACTGGGACAATGTCTGCTAACACAAGCACGACTGCTTTTTAACATGGCATACACAAACAACAACTACCTTGAAGAGCTTTGGACTGGTGACATACGTGTCTTATGTGGGGGCCACAGTTTCCTGGTACTGGGTTAATTGGGCCATCCTGGCAGCAAGCAGCAGGAGAAGACCAGTTATTACTTCCAGGATGAATGAGAGCCAGGCCATGCCCATTGACCAACCAAACGACGTGTGAACCAAAGCCATCTGCTCTGGCCCCATCCTCCTCTCAGCCTCCTCCAGAGCCTGCAGGGAGTAGCTGATGTACAGACTTACACCAGAGAGAGTGAGAAGACCTGAGAATGAACAGAAACACACACAATCTACATCAATCTACAATGATCTGCCATAACGAATCCACGGGTGAATATCATTAATTATCTGATTTCAATGTCACTTGTCGAGAGTAAACATGTGTGATGGCATGTGTACAGAGTGACTTTGCCAAGGGCCCACTATACAAGTGACTATAGAACTGGGTTAGAGCACTTTGTTGCTCTGGGCAACGTTCTTCTGGGAAACCTTGAGCCCTGCATTCATGTGGATGTTACTTTGACAAAAGCCACCTACCTAACCTTTATTGCAGACCAAGTACACTCTTTCATGGAAGGGAATACCACTGGATAATGTGCCCTGTCACACAGCAAAAACCGTTCAAGAGCAGTCTGAGGAACATGACAAAGAGTTCATGGTGTTGACTTGGCCTTCAGGCTCCTCAAATCCCCAATCCAACTGAGCATCAGTGAGATCTGGTGGACAGACTAACCCAAGCCATTGTTAGTTTGCTGTAGTCAGTGTCATTTGAGGAATGATCTGTTCACAGACTGTGAATGGATTTATATTTGAGGTGGGCATAGATAAATTTTTTTAACGCTGTTAATCTCATTGGAATCTTGGAGTTAACGGCGTTAACCCCCCGGACAGCGAGACCAAGACAAGTTTAAAACGTGCGCGAGCTGGAAAAGTCACTGAAATATCAAGGTGAAATTCATCATAGCTTGCTTAGTATAGACACAGCTCACTCTGTCCGGGGGGGTGCAGTTAACGGCGAAATTTTTTTTGTCACGCAATAAGAATCTCGCACCGTTAACGGCCCAGCACTAATTTATATAAATGTAAATCAGGTATATAAAGTTATATACATTCATGACTGGTAATAAAAATGACTGGTTAAGTGATTTGTCATCACAATAAGACGTTACAGATGTTGGTAACTGGCCCAGCATCTCTTTTCATAGTCAGACTTTTCACATTTTGTATTCCTTAGTAAATTACTTATGAGATCAGAATAGCATTTGGCGAATCTGAATAGTATTGTGATGAACTTTTTTTCTGAAGGACACTGCTGATTTAAAGGAAAGGTTACTGGTGGCTGGCTGCAGGCTCAGCATCTGATTCAGAGGACTATAACTCTCCTTTTGCAACCTCACTGAACCACTTGAATACAGAGATAAATCTTACTCACTCTCTTTCAGGTACTCTTAATTACATTCTCAAGTTGAGTCAAACAATGCAAGCATTTGCCAAAAAAGATATAACTCTTATCCTTCTCCAAGCCGATGTGCCAATCGGGATTGCAGTACACTTTATAGTAGCACTCAAGAGATGATACTAGATCCTACTGGTAAGTTTCATCAGAGAACTAAAACGCTGACTTGTCAAACTGGCTGAGCTCTTTTCTGATCGATAGAGAATGGTAAATTCTGCTAGAAACAAGACCTGTTCATTTACTGCCCCATCCAATCAACAGAGTTATTGGGCTGCACTGCTGTGGGCAGAGCTCATATTAGCCCAAAACTACAGCACCCAAAGGTGCCCTGAATCTCTGACAGCAGTCATTATAACCAAATCCTGATTAGAGAGTGCCACTGCGGAATTGCAGCAGCGGAACCTAGTCTAGCTGGGTTCCGTTAACTCTGATGAAATGAGAGGATTTTTCAGATGAGTCATAAACCAAAGAGGCAACGACGCAAGTGCTAATTAGGAAATGTAGCACTGATGCAGGAGCAAAGAGACTGAATTTGTAATTTACATGTCAATTTATTTAGCAGTTTTAGATGTGAGAAGACAAGAACTTTTAGAATGTTTTTTTTCTTTTTCCAAATGCTTCATTTTTGACCTGCTGTTTAAAAACGGATTACTTTTGTGCTTCTGGGACCATTCAAGCTGAGCTTGAACGAAATGCAAAGCAAATTCCTCTGTTGAAGCAACCTTTTCGTTTTTCATTCTTTTCTGCTCTCATGTTGTGATCTATTTAGGCCTAACATTTCAGCAACAATAGAAAGTGCCTCAGAATGAAGCATGCGGCGCGTTTTTATGGCTCACACAGTCAGTGGGATATGGAGAGCAACCAATAGTGGCCTGTTGTAAGCGTGCTGTTTGTATTTAAGATTGCCTTGTGGCTATTTGTTTACAGATGTGATCATTTTTGTTCAGACAGTAAAAAGAATTAAGAGCGATGTCGTGCTTCTAGGTTTCACCATATTTCCTCAGACTCAAATGTAACAAAGACTTGATTTAGCATAACTGATTTCACCTAGTGTCTTGTTTTAGGCTGTGTTTGAGAAGTGAATGCATATAATACACCTCAGGAAACAGGGACTAAGAGTAATGCAGCCACTCAATTTAACACCTCATTTACATTCCAGGTTTGACAGTGTTAAACACACCCCATGTGCACTACATTACCTCTTAGATAAGTGTAAATAATTTTTTGCAGTCTGCTACTTATATATCAAGACAAGGAGACCTTTATGCGTGTCATATGCTTTGAGGTGCCAACTGAGAGGACTCAGGGGGCAACAGGCTTTGAAATGATCTTAGTTAAAAGCAAACAGACTGTATCTCTGTTCTCCTAAGAGAGGGCAAGAAAGAAAAGCTGTGCTGCAAAGAAATGGTGAAAATGACCTGAATCTTACACTGCACATGAATAATATGACTAGTCATTAAGAATATGCAACTTCACATTCAGTCAGTGCTGGATAGACTATTTAAGAGCCGTAATCTCATAACAGTAACAGACTGAGTTGTAATCAGTAAAAAAGAATATCTGACTTAAAATAAAAAATAGTAAGCTTACTTAAAAAGTGCAGTCTGATCCGATTACTTTTAAATTACTTCTGAATATATTGTCATAGGGGGGCATATGTCATTATTATTCAGTTTAAAGCATATGAAGATACAGATAACACACTCTTCCTCTTTCTGCCTTCTACCCAGACAATATGAAAAGCATAACTACTTTATCTGGGCCGTAAACATATTTTGCTCATGAAGAAATGCTATATAATATCGAACAAATAGTTGATGTTTTAGATTAATACTGGCTTAAAAATGAATTTACTTTAAAAATTAGAGATGTTTACAACACAGCTTCCACTTCTAAACGCATCTCCAGCCACTGCACTGATTTGTTTCATTTTGCAATCAGCACACCTGATTAAAACCTGCGGCTTTCTGCCAAGATGATCCAATTAACCCAGCTCCGGGAAACTGTGGGCTCTATATAATGTCACCAGTCCAAAGTACTTGAACGTAATTGCTGTTTGTGTTTGCTAAGTTAAAAAGCTTGTGTTAGTGGACAGTGTCCCGGAATTTGTATTATCAAGCAAGTAGGGTTTAAATGCTGTACAATACTTAAACCAGGGCCTTTTGCCTTGAAGAGGTGCCCTTGGTCAGCAACAATGTTTAGGCAAGTGCAATGTGTCAACAGAGTATCCACATGAAAGTCAGGACTCAAGGTTTCCAAGCAAAACATTCCAGAACGTCACATTGCTTCTGGTGGCCGGCCCTCTTCCCATAGTGCAACCTGTGATTTGTTAGACCAGGTCACCCTCTTCCCTTTCCCCACCACTGGTGCTGGGGAAACTGGACATATTCTCAGATGTTTTGACACCTTTCTATCATAGCATTAACTTTTTTTTTCAATTTGTGCTATAGTAGCTCTTCTATATACTACTAGTCTTTGTTCCTTATGGTACCATGACGCTGTCACCAGTTCATCAGGTGTCCCTCCCTGGACCACTTTTGAGTAGATACTGACTACTACGTATGTTGAAAACCCCACAATTTTGGAGTCGTCTAGCTATTACACTTCAGCCCTCGACGCTCAGACCTGTAAGAAGGTAATCACTGTTATTCTCTAATAACCGATTGTTGTGTATTGTGTGTGTGGATATGTGGATCTCAAGAGATAAATGTAAGATTTGAGCCCCTTACAAATAACTACTAGTAATCCCCCCTCTCTGTAATTCTTCTAAAATTACAGATGAGCAAAAATGTTATAAGGCCATTCATTTCCCCCATAAAAATTGAGAGATAACGTGTAGTAATAACAGCAGTCCCAAAGCACATAATAATAATATATTTATTCTAACATCGTAAGACTGGCAATTTCCTCTGCAGTTTCCTTTGTGTTAGTAATCAAAAACAGTACACTCATCACGAGATATTGGAAACATGATTAGATAATGGTTGCTTTTGAAATCTACCAAGTAGATTTAAGTATAGCATACATGCTTTGTCATCCATTTATGGGCTCAGGTTGCTGAAACTTACTGCAAAGGAGAAAATAGGCGGAAGCGCCCGTGAGAAGAATCCTGCTCCGAGCCAGAGAGCTGACCAGACCACATATTCCCCCAAACACCAACAGCACCAGACTCAGAGGCAGCAGAATGGCAATCACATTATGCATGTCTGCATGGAGAAAGGTGCATTACAACTGATTCGTTTCAGGGCTGTTCATGCGGACTGCAAACAGAATCGTACAGCCTGTATTCACTGTGCTATGCCCAGTAGACAGGGCAGGAAACAAGTTTGTGTCAAATTGCTGAAATTGATTTGAAAAGTGCTGAAATTGTAAATACACAGCTTCACACAGAGGAGAGCATCATGACAGACAGACACAAACACACACACTTACTTTCCATGTGCTTTGGTGATTCTGAAAAGCTAGGGGGAGGTTCTGAGAAGGGCTGTTCATCTACAAACACACCAGCAAAGAATAGTCATGACTGATTTGGGTTAAAAAAAAAAAGTAGAGACTGTGACAATTATTTGCTCATTATTGGCACAATTACAGCAGCTTTCAGCTTAAGGTATAACATTAGAACACAGTCAGAGAACAGTCAACAACTAAAGGTCAGTATTAGAGAAGCAAGCGTGCAGACAGGTGTGTGCAAAAGAAAAGGAACATACCATCACTCACTCCCAGGAATCCAGAGTGAAGGTGTTTGGGGTCTGTGCTGTTGGTGCGCGTGTCGTCTATAATGTACCAGTACTCCGTTCCTATAGCGAGCGCCAGGAAGCAGAAGCTGAGGATCCCAGTCACTCCAGCAGTGACGACCACCGACCCGAATCCAAGCTTCATATCGAACAGCAGCACAAAACTACCCAAACCTACCGCTCGCCACGCTGATCTAGCAACACGGGGAAAGAGTGGTCGAGCCCCTCTTCATTTATAATAGTTCACGATGTAGGAAGTAGGTGTCCCTCGGTGCCAGTAAGGATGTTCACTGCAATCAGCAGCTCTAACGAGCCTCCAGAGCAGGAGCGAGCAGGCACTCCGCGCTACCTCACTCCAGCGCGCCATTACGCACAGCACCCTGTGACAAAACTCAGCCAGCACACTACACGGGCAATGTGGCGTTATGTAACGACTCCAAAATGTTGTACACTTTACGGACAAAAGTATTGGGACGTCTGACCATTACACAAACAGGGACTTTATAATTTCATTCAAATACATAAGACTTTAATATGGAGTTATCTCCGTCCCTATTCATCCCAAAGGGGTTGGTGTCAGGGCTCTGTGCGAGCAAGTCAAGTTCTTCCATACCAAACTCATCCAGCCATGTCTTTATGGAGCTTGCTTTGTGCACTGGAGCAGTCATACTGGGACAGAAAAGGTTCTTCCCCAAACGGTGCCCACAAAGTTGGAAGCATGGCATACATTCACCTAAAGGATTATTAGGAACGCCATACTAATACGGTGTTTGACCCCCTTTCGCCATCAGAACTGCCTTAATTCTACGTGGCATTGATTTAACAAGGTGCTGAAAGCATTCTTTAGAAATGGTGGCCCATATTGATAGGATAGCATCTTGCAGTTGATGGAGATTTGTGGGACGCACATCCAGGGCACGAAGCTCCCGTTCCACCACATCCCAAAGATGCTCTATTGGGTTGAGATCTGGTGACTGTGGG
>JBBPDB010000108.1:32911367-32923423 GCA_037974465.1 Brachypetersius altus
AGGGAGACTGTCCCCTGTAGGTAGGGATTGGAAGTCGCTTTGGGTAAAAGCGTCTGATAAATGCCGTAAATGTAAATATATATATATATATATATATATATACATAGTACCATTGGTGGAAAATTCCACTGTTTAACTACTTTCAATATCACTAGAAACAGTTGTGTCCTTTATAAACCATAGGGACTAATTTAGGCACTCATACATTTAAATACATACACACACACACACACAAACATTCACACACACACGCACGCACACACACACACACACACACACACACACACACACACACACACACACACCTACTGAAATATCAACACTCAAAACAACAACAGAGACCTCAGAGCTCCTAACACGATTTAAGATTTCATGCTAACTGTTTCATGTTGTCCACATGATGTCTGCATGGCTAGCACTCTCCTCTTTGGAACTGAGAAACACAGTAATCCAGTAACAGCCTGACTGACACCTTTGGCTTTGTTGTTTGACAGAAATAGGCTACTGTGACCTGTGAGTCAGATTAATTCTACAGTCTGTACACACAGCCAGGTACAACCTCATGAGACTGGAAGAGCTCTATTGTGATGTTTTCAGAATCACTTTTTTTTAGATCTGAAGACACTGACATTGTGAAAGAGGTTTTTTTTTAAAAAAAAAGATAAGGTTATTCATACTCTGGTGACATTTGGACCAAAACAAGTTTACCTTCTTTATCTTTATCTGATTTTGAAGAATATCTTTCTAATGTTCAATAATTGTATCAAACCTCTAGTATTAAAATGTCCAACATGCAGAGAAATTGGCAAAAACCAATCAAAATCAAAAGAACAAGAAGTACTAAGTACATCCACTAGAGGACAGTAGAGTTACAGAAGTAGACGTTTGGTACAAACGATCCCGCGGAAAGTTCACATTTTATTAATGTCACATAATTAAATATAACCAACTCTGTTGCTTTTAAATGCTATTTTAACCAGACAGTGAATAAAATTTAAAGAACTGATAAAAGATAACGCAGAATGTTATATGCAGTTTATATGATGTTTTAAATGATTTTTTATTATATTCTAAGCTTGCTTTACATTAGGGAAGGTCCCTTGTAGTGAAAAAGTGCAGTGATATTAATCACTCAAAGTTAATAAGAGTAAACTGACTAATCACTAAGATTCTTCAGACTTCTTACAGTTCACAGGCAACTCATTCTTACTGTCCCAGCAGTAGATCTGGTGGGGGTGTGTCCCCTTCAGTGTTTGGGAGAATGAAATTTTCCCCAATACTTTGCTTGATAGAGATTAATGGCTTTATTTAAATATGAGTAAAAATGAATTGCCAAAAGTGAGAATGGTTTACATTTTGAATTACTAATAAATGTCCATCATGCTAATAATGAGTGTAAATGACTAATTTAATGGGTCAGGTGATAGTGCATCCTCCCCCCAAAGTTGAAATGCCACTGCTTACAAAAACAATATGATTGTCTTGAGATGGTGCTCTACAATAAGTAACTCTACCCCATGGAGTGGCACTTCTACCAATCTCTAACTTCTATTATTTTTTCAATACAACAGACTACAAGTAAATTATAACCACCGTTGTTATATTTGTTGATGGTCGGCACCAAGTGCATTGCCATGGCCCATTACCTAAGCCTGACCCAGTGTGGTGCAGGGTGGTCATATGTTGTGGTGTGTACGTGTGTGTGTGGCGAGGCTGCAACAGCAGTGGCTCTTGATAGGCGAGCAGATGTTTTTGGGAGGCCAGCCTTGCCAGGTTCGCTCTGAAATGGTGCTTTAGAGCCCATTACCCTGCTCCTCTGATGACACTCAAATAGCTATCATTACCACGCAGCCCGGGGAGGGAGTGAGATTGGTAGAGAGGGGAGAGAGAGAGAGAGAGAGAGAGAGAGAGAGAGAGAGAGAGAGAGAGAGAGAGAGAGAGAGAGGTGGAGGAGTGGTTAGAATAAAGACAGTGGGGAAAAAAAGCTAGAGTTTAAAAATGAACATTTCAGAGTTAACAGCCTCCAGCCTTTTCTACCCTATTAACTGCAATGCTGCTCTTCCTCTGCACTGTTGGGAGCAACCCACTATCCCCAGTACTACCAACTCATGAAGACCCCCCCATCTCACTCTCATTCCCTCCCTCTCTCTCCATCATTCTGTCCCTTCGTCATCTCCTCCATTTTTCTGTCCCTTGCATGTTCCTCCACCTATGATCTTTTCTCTCCATCATCTACCAATTTCTCTTTCTTTTTTCCCCTCCTCCCACTTGCCCTTTCCTCACCCCATCCTCAATTTTTCTCACCCTCCTCCCCTCAACTCCCCCCCTCTCTTTCTCCATTGATCTCTGTCTTTAGACACCAAAGACTCATTTCCATCGCTCTATCTGCTCGCTATCTTTCTTCCCCTTTCTACCAAAGACTCTGAAGCTCCTCTTTCGTTCCATCAATTCTGCACCCTCATCCTCTGCTCTTATCCATTTGTGTAGCCCAC
The DNA here is from genome assembly GCA_037974465.1 of Brachypetersius altus. Lineage (NCBI taxonomy): Eukaryota > Metazoa > Chordata > Actinopteri > Characiformes > Alestidae > Brachypetersius > Brachypetersius altus. The sequence goes on from JBBPDB010000108.1 coordinate 32,913,860, forward strand.
ACCCACCCCCTCCTCCCCACTAACAGCTCACCCTCTACTCTCTTTTTCTATATATGACAGGAGCATGTTTCAATTAAGATGCGGCAGCGCTGAAAGGGGCAGATGGCTTTCACCTCCAGAGTCCGGTCAGCCTGGTCCTCATTGACCACTGACTTAAACCCACGCTTTCCAGCCTTGTAGGGCGACAAAAATGAGTCGGTTTATTTATCGAGATTATTCTTTTCCTTTCTTATCCCTTCAACATAGACACGTTTTGCTGTGGCACCACAGAGAGGGGTATTCCAGACATGTCTATGTGATAATGCACACCAGAAGCCTTGGCCACAGGAATGCAATAATGGCTGGAAATCAGTCACTCATGGCTCAAATAAACAGGCTGATCACTCATGAACTTTGTTCACTCACCCACTCACGAAGGGTGCTGCTCATGTGGATGCAATGTTATGCAGTGAGGATGAGAAGAGGGATGGAGCCAGAGGAGGCAGCAGGCTGCAGGTTAGTGTTTTGGCTGCTGCTGGAATTGGCTATAGCAGGGGCTGGAAACTGCAGCAGTAGCCATGCGGCTCTGCGTGACCTCCTCGTCCACAATGGCAGTGGTAAATTGTTCCTCTGCTACATAATTCATGGAGGGTAAACGGCAGGAGCACCAGCCATCACTTACGAACCTCAACCCATCCTGAGGGTGGCAGTGTTGCTTTATGGGTTTGGGTCCTGAGAGCCGTCTACATCAAGGGCCTTTAAAAACGGAAAGATTAATGCTCGGTTTGTCAGTCTTGGTGCCTCTGTGACTATGAAGATGATAGGATAATACACTGTTAACTATTTTTAACCAGCATTTTATTGCCCCCGCAAATGGGACCTTCCTCAGAACTACGGGAGAAAGAACACAATTATAAATGCGTGTGCTGCCCAAATCGATTCAGCAATTAAGCATCTTTCTTTTAAACGTTTTTTACAATTGATGGACACTCTACCAAATTAGTGTCATAATTCTGATGCAATTTGCCTTTTTTTTTTTTTTTTTTTTACATCACACGCCTGCAATCCTGCTTACAGACCACAACAGAGCCCTTTTCTCCACACAAAACCCCAAATCCTTAATTAATTAACCAGACCATTTCTGTTTGTGGGACTTTTTAAAATTTAATATGTTATGTTATCACTAATACACATATACAGTTCTGACAACATAAGAGTCGACCAACCAGGGTCATGAATGAGTTAGAAGTTTATAAAGCAGAACTGACAGAGCAATAAAATTTTTTTCCAGTTTTGCATCTAACTTCATTTTCATCTGTAGATTACATTTCCCCGACGAATTACAGTAATATAAAACTAAAGAGATAACCACGTTTCAGAAAAAAAAGAAAGCGTCCAAAGCCTAATGTTAGTGGGGGGAAAGGGTTAAAAACAATCGAGCCCTTCGAGATGAATAGAGAACTGTATGAAACTGCCAGCCAATCAGGATCGAGAGGAACACGTAGCTGCTTTGTGATTGGTCAGGCTGGACACGATGCACGTCCGTTCCTGTGTACATGTTTCTCGTCCCACGTGGGGTGTTGGGACTGTGCAAGGTTACCATTGGCTGCACGAACATCATAAACCCCGCCCCGTACCACAGGATTGGCTGAGCCTCGCTGACCGAACCCCGCCCCCTGCCTTGTTCTCTGTCGGCTCGTCGACTCGCGTCTACGAGACGGCGCGAGAAAGCAACACGCTTCTGACATTTTGTGGCGCACCTCTTAACAACCTTAATATGATTTCCTTTAAAAACATGATTATTTGATATGATATTTAACTCTGTATTTTCTCCGTCTTGCAGCAACAGCAGCAGCATGCGTGTGTGGTATTTTCACTTCATTCCAATCCATTCAGCTGCAAGGGATCACACACCTCTCTGTTTCTCTCTGTTTTGCATTCTCTCTGTGTCTCGGTGTCTCTCTCTTATTTTGTGTGTGTCTCTCTCTCTGTCTCTCTCTCCTTGTCTCTCTCTCTCTGTCTCTATGTGTGTGTCTCTCTCTTTCTCTCTCTCACTCTCTGTCTCTTATTCTCTCTCTCTTTCTCTCTCTCTCTGTGTTGCACTGTATCATTGATATCTGACTACTTCAAATTCAAATGGACATTGAATGCAGACTCCCTCGTCATTGTGCATTGGTTATCACGCGCGCCTTGATAAGATACAGCGTCTTGAGTGAATCAGACAGCATCAGACAATCGGACAGCCACGTGCAACATGCCGCTTGCGTGTCCAGACTACACTAACATACATCTGACAAACAAGTTGGGCTGTTATTGTAAATATTGATCTGCACCCATCCATCTGTTCTTCAATCCACCCTTCAGCCCACTGAGTTTGACCAGCTCTGTCTTGTGCTCCGCAGACAGACGACAGTCAGTGTAAAGGCTAAGGTCAGTCAGACAAGGTGAGTGTCTAGGCCTTTTGTTGGACGTGTCCCATTTGGGTCCCAGCTCAGTCTTTCAGCCTTGAATGGCAGGCAGTAACATCAGGAGTAACAACACCTCCACAATTCAGCTTCAGTGTTTTCTTTTCCAGAGGGAAAAGGGTTTTCAAATATGAAATTATTGGGGGGGGGAGCATCAAGCAAGCACCCGCTATGTTCTGTTCCGAAGTGGAACTGAGCGGGATCCAGCTGTCAGTGTGTTACTCTCACCGTCTCTGAATCCAGGACTGACTAGACTCCTGACCTGCTGATTTGAGCCACATAGTTATTCTCCTGGTGATGATTACCTTGGTGGTTGCCGTAGCGATCATGTCCCTTTCTAAGCAGCCGTCTCCGTCTGTTTGTTATTCATGCCCGGCCAGTAGAAATGCATCTTGGCATCCTAGGACATGGTTAATGAGTTAACGAGTTTATGGGGTGATTTCTCTCTCTCACTCTCTCTCTCTCTCTCTCCCTCTCTCTCTCTCACTCCCTTTCTCTCTTCACCTCTCTCACTTTTTCTCCCTGTTCCATTTTCTCTTTGCATCTCTCTCTCTCTCTTTGCATCTCTCTCTCTCTCTCTCTCTCCACTCGCTTTTGCTATTCTTTTTCTACCTCTCTCTCGCTCTCTCTACTCTCTACCACTCTATCTTTCTCCATGCCCCCTCTCTACATCTCTGTCCTTTCTCTTTCTTTCTCTTTCCATTCTTTCTCTACCTCTCTCTTTTTTCTATTCTCTCTCCACCTCTCTCGACACTTTCGCCTTCCTCTGTCTGTTCACACCTCTTTCTCTCTCTACTCTCTCTTTCTCATGTTTTGACTTTGCTGAGTGATATCAAACACACACATTTGTAATTTACTCACAGACATGTCCATTCACAAGCATGTACATGCTTTGTCTGCAACACACACTCACACAAACACACACACACACACACGCACACACACACACGCACACACACACAGTTGCACAGGCATTATCCATGTCCTGACTCAGGCACACTCATCTATACTCTCTCTCTCTCTCTCTCTCTCTCTCTCTCTCTCTCTCTCTCTCTCTCTCTTTCTCTCTCTCTCTCTCTTTCTCTCTCTCTCTCTCTCTCTCTCTCTCTCTCTCTCTCTCTCTCTCTCTCTCTCTCTCTTTCTCTCTCTCTCTCTCTCTCTCTCTCTCTTTCTCTCTCTCTCTCTCTCTCCCAGATGCTGCCCCGCTGTGATGCCTGAAGCTAAGCAAGCCAGCAAGATTAATAACGAGCCGTGCTCCCCGAAAGGCAGGGCAAAAAATACACTGTTTGCAGAGGAGAGAGAGAGAGAGAGAGAGAGAGAGAGTGGGTGGGTGTGATTGGAACTGAGAGAGAGAGAGAGAGAAAGAGAGAGAGAGACTCTTTTTGTTGGCAGGTTAGTGCCATTCACTACCTCTAACGCTCACACAGACCCTCCCCTGGGGCCTGCCGACATGGATTAATGTGTTTAGTACAATTATTTCATTTATTACTGTCTGGAGCTTTTTTCAGATAAGAACATTTTTCAGGTTGCTAACCATTATTACCTTCAGGACTTGCCAAGCACGGGGGCTCGCGGTCAGAAGTGCTTCGCTCTCTTTTGTTAATGCTTCTCGCCAGCATCTGTTTCACAGCTCTGCTGAAAGATTGAGAGGGGGGGAGAGAGCTCCGTCTTTCTCTTCCTTTCTTTTTTTCCCCCCTCCTTAAACCCCCGCACGTTTACTGTAAGCAGAATATATGCTATTTAATTCCTCTGTTTGAATGGTATTCTGCAGTCTTCACAGTCATTAGCTGCGTTTTTTGAATAAAAAAAGACTTTGCGTGATCTGTTGCTCGTCTTCGCATTTTCCATTCTCCCTAATTTATTTGAATTTCACATTTTTGTTTCAGCTTTTTAATATGGATCATGAGAACTTGGAACAGGTGTACTTCTGCCTCTAATCCTCAGCAGGTAGTCCTATAATGCTCACACAATGGCTGCCAGTCTGAATGATGATACCTGCTTCGGAGGGTGTCACAGCGCTTAATCTATCAACCTGCCCACCAGGCACCCCCAAAATCTCCTCCCCCTGTGTGTAGCTTCGCCTCGAGAATTTCAGATCTGGCTTTGCCAAGCCTGTCCTGTAGCTCTAAATGACATTGCTCACATTCACACCCCACAACTCTGCCTGCTTTCAGGCTCTCCTCCATCCACAAAAACATACATGTACAAGATCAACATGAATCCTTTCACATTGTTCTTTTTTAATTGATTTCTAAGGCGTTTCAGAACAACTGAGCTCAATTGACTCACCCATTCTCCTTTCCGCTCCCCTCTTCTTCCATCTTTCCTCACTTTCCACATTTCTCAAGGGCCCTAGTTTATGACCTAGCTCTTCCTAAAATAATAGTTGCTAAATGGTTCTTGGCTTGTGTGAACAGATCTAAGGAAAAAAGCCTTAATTGGTGTAGCAACGTTACATGATACAGATGTCCTTAAACTTAAAAAGGCTCTTCACACATGCGGTATACAGCACAGCTTTCATAAAACAGGCCGCAGAACAGAAGCGATCTGTTATTGAGCCTTTGCATCTCCTAGTTAGGACATTTTAATGAGAAAAAGAGGATAAGGCGAGCTGGACTGTTAAAAAACATCAATGCATTGTATTAATACCCAGACATGAGCATTTCTTCTGGCAAAGTTAGCTTGTTGCAGCTCACTGATCAGTTTAGCAAAAATATGAAAGGTTGAATGATGCTCCTCCCTGAGAACACAATATCAGCAAGGTTACCCCCTACAGTTCAGAGAGTCCCTGCGTATCCATGGCAGTTTGTTGCCATGGCGCCTGCTTTGATGGCATGTCTGATGGCACCTTTGCGTTCCGAGGGACCAGGCCCGGTTCTGGACCAAGGTCGGCTTCACTGGCCTCAGATCTCATCTGTGTGGTTGTGTGCTGCACTTAAAGGGCAATTTCACAGATTTTGTTCAAAATGTCAACATAATTTAGATTTGATTTATAATGGTAATAATTTAAGGGGCTTAAATGTTTCGGATGTCCACTGTGAATATCTCTAGATCAGTTATATTGCACTTCAAACCTCTTTGAATTAGTTTGTACACCCCAGTACCAAGTTTGAATATCCAGAAATGTAGGAAAAAAGTTGCATTGTCAGAAACGTTTGTGTGTGTGTGTGTGTGTGTGTGTGTGTGAGAGAGAGAGAGAGTGCGAGAGAGAGGCTCCATAGAAAGGGTGACTATGTCATTAGTAGGGTTCTCTGGGAGGGGTTCTAGGCTTTGAGTGATGATGAGACCCTACTTTGTCTCAAAGCCTCATGCTCTCAACTGAGGCCATCTCCCCCCAGCGTTGATTGAACAGGGGTCACTGATAATGAAAGACATACATTGTCATCATTTATCTCACTGGGTTGGTATGGAGAGACCCCATAACAATTTGTCATGATCACCTCCTCCCCCTCTCGATCGGTCTTGCTCCCTCTCGGTTTCTGGATCAATTTACCCCAAAACAAAACTCGTACTTTTCCCTTTGACTCTCAAAAGCTCACCTCACGTCATATACAACACGGTGGTAATGCAGATTTGAGTTGACTTCGACATTACCACACTGATCCTATTGCTATAATTAGAGGACTTGTTTTCCAGCACAAACAATAAAAACTGCTTACCCAGATGGCAGGAAGTCATGGCTTTTGCTCTGAATGAGGAAAACGTTCATCAGAACATGAAAAACAGGTATTTCCCAACAATGGAAACAATAACACAAGCCTGGATCTTTCACCATCCCCTCTGTGTGATTGATATCCCTTTACGACACATATTGCAAGAGCCGACTTGCTCAGAATTTGGCTCAGCTTCCAACAGCATGACTGCAAGCTGATATGTGGAGAATCATTCTCCTGCAGTAGATACTGTATCAAAGTCAAGGCACCTCACAAAGGCACACGGAGTGAGAGCAGGCTGAGAAATCTCATCTGCGTTTGCTTTTTTTTTTTTTTTTAAAGAATTCCCAAATCCTTATAACAGGATTGTGAGCAGCTTAAGCACAGTTTCACATCATGGTAAAGCAGTAGATTACATGCCACTCGAAGAGAGCACGCTCTTTTGTCACTAACCCGTATGCTTACTCCCACATGTACCACTGGCTTGTTGCGCTACACCAGCTAGGGATAATGACAAGAAAACAAGCGTGCCTTCGACAAGACAACGCACTGAAATCACGAGCTTCCCCTCCTCTCATCCCTGAGTCTGTTTCCCTCCTTCAGTTCTCTCTAGAGGCCTATCTTCAGTCATTATGCAGTAGATATACTGCTTTCGGCTGCTCTTGGAGGTCTAAGTGCCACCTGGCACCATCCGTAAAGCCCACTCTGTTCTCATATGCCGAGCATATACAGGGGAGGGGAGGGTACTGTAGGAGGGCACTGCTGAGAATTCATCAGACAATAGACAGAAGGAGGGACAGGGTAAAAAAACTGCTTAAGGCGAGTCACTACAGGTGAATACGGTAATTTTTTAAAACAATAGACATGACATCATTGCCTTTTGATTGCTGATTTTCCAATAAGCATGTTTTGTAATTGAAATATTAACAAATGCAGAAGAATCATTAACTAATTAATGCAGAATTTTGCAGCTTTATATTAAATAGCCTTTGGATGAATTGGAATTAATTAAATAATTCAAATCAAATAGTTTTATCAAGGAAACAAGGTTCACTGTTAATGTAATGGTTATCACATCATGTAGTACAAATCTTGTAGGACCAGCTATCAGTAATATATTAAAAAATCCTTCTGAAGTATCCACTGACATCTAAGAAAACATGGACCATTTGTTGTTATTAAAAGAATAAAGAATAAATAGACAAACGGTAGTTTATCAGAAATAGTGTTTTCAGTGGTATATGATGACATGTGAATGTGCAAATTGTAAAGATCTTCATTTTAGCTTGAAAACTACAGTAGAGGGCACAATATAAACGTATTTCTGAATTCAAAATTTAGATCTTTAGAGTGGCATTTAAAGACAATACATGACTTAAATGCAGTTCATCAAAATATCTGAAAAATTGTTTGCCAGAACCAAAAAGCCAGTCTGCAGTATCTGGCTTGAAGCAGCACCCACAACCCCCAACCCCCAACCCCCAACAAAATCCAAAATAATGTCCTTTACCTGTGTGTGACTGTTGGTAATCATTATGATGTTCTCCTCCATCATGGTGAATAGTTTTGGTTTGTCTGTTATGATGTACAGGTAATACACATGGACTAACAGATGGCATTGCAATAATTTCTGTGTTAGTGTTTATGCGAGAACAGGACCTATTGAGAATGTTTATGAGGGCCGTAAATGAATTACACCTGTAAAATGCATTCTTTTACTTGTACTCTTGCTAGCTGCAGTATACTCAGGCTCTGTAGTTGCCAGTTTAACACTCCAACAAGATCTTAGTTCAGTTTTGAGTGACAGCATAAGAAAATTAACATGAGAAAGACAGTAAGTAGCAAATTGATTACAGAGCATTGAGTAACATAATCGAAAGAGATGGATGTAGACCATGTTCAGTTCGTATAAATTAAAATTATGTCATTATCACCAAAACCGATGTGAGTCTATAATTCAATTTAATATTATTTTCAGCTGAAATAAATTGGTACATAAATTGATAAATAACCAAATAAATAAATAATGTAACTGGAGTCAAGTGCTATTATAAAACATCATTTGTCATTTGTCAGTGGTTAAATTAAATTTGATCCTAGTTACTGTCTTGTACCCCAGAGGTGTGGACTTGAGGCTCATAACTTGGACTCAAGTCAGACTCAAGTCACAAATTTGATTAATTGATGGGGTTTTTTTTTTACGTAAATAGATTTGCATCCTGGACTATAAGTTTGATTCATGTTACTGAATCGTTTTTTTTTTTACTTTTAGTGAATCAAATATTCAACTTAGCCCACCTATTTTTGTGCCATTTTATCAGTAACTATAGTGATATAGTGTATAGATATAGTGTATAGTGATGTTTGAGTGTTCCTCAGTGAAATGAAAACCAGCAAAATTCAAATGAGTGTGAATAAGCCTTTGCTCATTAGCACAAAACAATTGCTGTATTAATATAACAATAACTTAATTGTCACGGCGACGGGGTTTAACCCGTTGCCGTGATGTGTCCCAATGATGACAGGCAGGCAGGCAGACTTCCATTCTTTGCTTTCTTTATTCAAACTGAACACGAAGTGGAACAGAATAAGGTTGTAAGGGTGATGGACTGACAACGGGTGCTACACAAACGGAAACTCAAATACCCACAGCAATCAGGGAAACAAACGCAACACAGGTGGGACCAGGAAACAGGCAGGGGAAACAGAACAGGATGTCAAAATAAAAGTCACAGAAAATCACCACAGGAGACCCCCTCGGCCTCCGCCTCTCTGCTACGCTAGCTGCTAATGCTAGGCCTGCTAACAACCTGGCTAACCAGGCGAATCCTGGGTCTGGCTTATCCGTGGGGGCTCCTGTACTAGTGGGATTTACCTTGGGACTGGGTAGGGGAAGTGAGGGGTCCTGCAGCTCCCCCTGATCTGCTTCTAAGGGGCCTAGGAGGTCTACCTGTGCCCTCAACTCGGCTGACTCTCCTGGCCTGCTAGCTTCTACGCTAACAGGCCGTAGTCTGCTTACAGGGGGATTCAGCCTGGGTGCTGGTGTTGGTGGCTGCTCTGGGAGGGGCCGCGGGGTCTGTGCTGGTATGGGAGGAAGGAGCCGGAGATGGGTTGCAGACACAGGACAAGGCCTGCACTTTTCCTCCTCACCGGAACCTCTGTGTCTCTCTGCGCCGGCCTCATGCTTTTGGTAGGGTCAGTCCATCTGTCACGACAGTGGGGGGTTAACCCCCTGCCGTGATTTACCTCGGGGTAAGGATGAGGCAGAGCAACAGGCTTCCATGGTGTGACTGGCTTTATTTTCCCGAAAACAAAACAGAAAACAAAACCTGGCACTAGGGTACTAGCACACTGTATTCTGAACGGCTGCTACGCTAATTTTGTTCTTTCTCCTTCTACCCATCCCGAGGCACCTGATGGTGCCATCTCCAGTAGATAAAGGCCAACCCTGCGAGGTTCCTGAAGCA
>JBBPDB010000108.1:32952597-32976726 GCA_037974465.1 Brachypetersius altus
CAGGTTCCTCAGCAATATGCTGGCACTAGAACAAAACAGGAAAACAAACAGAAAACAGAAAAACCAGGACATGGCACGGCTACTCTAGTCCACGCCGTGACATTTCCGCATTATTTTGGGGATTTCCATGTAAAACGATGAGTTTGAAAAAACCCGCGGGTGACTGAATCCGCGACTCCTGATCCGCGTAAAACTGGGCGATTACTGTACTACAAAAATACTGATATGGAAGCGAAACAGGTTACATATGAGAATATATAAAAAAATTAAAATAAGAAACAACATATTGCCCTCATCCTGACCAGGCTGGTAGAATGCAAATTTCATAATGAAAATTAATATCTGAATACCGAATGAAATTAGTTTCAATATGTGGATTGAATCTTGTGCCAAATTCGGGAGTAAGGAAAGTTTCCTGCGCTCCTGGAACTAAGAGACATAATGGTGCATATTCTGCGCAAAGAACAACCTAACTAGGTCAGGTCTAAAATAATTCCCGGATGTTCTTCACATATATACAGGTGCCCTGTGCACCGTGCACATGACAAACACTTGGTCTTGGTTAGTTCTCGCGCAGTCAGTGGCGCAAAAATGGGGTATGCAGTAAAAAGAAAAAATATCATTGGCACCCAGGGATTTACTGGACTTTACTGGACTTTTTTTCTTTTTTCAGATGTGTCCTATTTATCCATTCCACCAGCAATATCCTATTGGGCTTTGAGGCTGTTCTGTGGCTCTGGACCTCTGTCTTCACGGTCCACCCCCAGGCTGTGTGTGGGTTTTTGAGGGATTGCTGGATCCCATTCACCTGCTGACCTGCAGGTGGTGCTGTGTTTGATGTCACTGGCATCTCTGGTGCTGTTTGCTGTTCCATCACTGTTCTTGTTCTCCCAGTTGTATCTGTGTTTGTCCATCAAAGATCTTATCAGACAGTCCCACCACATCTTCCAGCTAGTTCTTTTGCTTTTTACGCCCCAAGTGTCCTTTTCTTCCCACTTTTGAGCTCCTTCATGCAGATCTGGTAAAGGCCTGCCCGCGCCCCAAGGCCTTGGATCTGCTACATTATGAAGTGAGCATGATTTCCCATTATCAGCATCGGTGCATGTAATTTTTTTCTCCGTACCTTCATACCTTACCTATTTCTATCAGTTTTCTATTTATTTATTTCATTTTTTTTCATTTATTTCTATTTATTAATTTCATTATCATGTGATATCTCGTATCTTACTCACTACTTTCTCATTTTTTCTGACCTTTCTGCGCCATTGAAGCACCATTTCATCCAAGTCACTGATTGATTTACAAATTCTTTGATCAGTGTTTGATCAGAGTTATCAAAATCTTCTGCCATCCAATCTTTGGACTTCCACCTTAGAGCACTCCAAGTTTGGATACAATAACTTCAATGCCCAAACTGTCTTACTTCAGCTGTTCCTATGAAACTTGGACCTGTGTGGGGTGCCTGTTGTTTTTAAAATGTTAGGCTTGTCAGTGCGAGGAGCGGTATTTCCTTTATTGGCCAAACAATGACCAAACCTCATGAAACTTCATATGTGTTAAGAAAAATTAGATAAATAAATTATACTATATTGTATAAAATTGTCAATGTTCCAAATATAGAAGTTTTAGTTCTTATATAATACTGTGTGAAATTCAGTGAGGAACATAAGTGTTTGAACCACTGAGAAAATCTGTGTTAATATTTGGTACAGAAGCTTTTATTTGCAGATACAGAGGTCAAACGTTTCCTGTAGTTCTTGACCAGGTTTGCACTGCAGCAGGGATTTTGGCGATTCCTCCACACAGATCTCCTCTAGATCTGTCAGGTTCCAGCAACACAGAGGTTCAGCTCCTCCAAAGATTTTCGATTGGATTTAGGTCTGGAGACTGGCTAGGTCACTCCAGAACCCTGATATGCTTCTTACGGAGCCACTCCTTGGTTCTCCTGGCTGTGAGCTTCGGGTCATTGTCGTGATGGAAGACCCCCACGACCCTCTTCAGGAGGCTGTTGCTCAAAATCTCACAATACATTCATCCTCTCCTGAATACAATGCAGTTGTCCTTCCCCTTCGCAGAGCATGATGTTTCCATCCCCAGCTTCACAGCAGGGATGGGGTTCTTTGGATGCAGCAACCTGGTGAGGTTATAGCATCAGAGCTAAACCAGAGCTAAACAACTTTGACCGTTCTTGTAGATGGGAAGAGAGACAATGTGGCTGCTTTTTCTGAGTAAACTCTTTGGGATACTGCCTGTTTCCACAAGTATATAACAGAAAACACGCCACTGACAGCAGAGGAAGCATTTTACAAGGGACAAGCTGAGCTCAGCATGTCACCCTGCTGTGTGTAAAAAAGTGATTCAAATCTAGACCTGAATCTGTTTTTCTTCCCTGAATATCTCCTTTAGTGTCAAAATTTAAGATTGTTTTGTTTTATTCTATAGTGTTGTTTTATACTATAGTATTGTTTTATAGTATAGTGTGTTTGATTTGATTATTGCTATGGCAACAAAGTCCTTAAAAGACAGGAATATAAATAAAACACAACAGATACATTATAAATGCCATACAATGCAGAACAAGAATTTTTAATATGTGCTAACTAAAATAAAATGATTAAGAATGTAAGCATTTATTAATAGTATCACTTGTTCACATCATTTGAAAATGTCAGCTGCCTTTACAGTCCATCAAATTTAATGACACATGGACTTACATAAATTCCAAAATGATAGAATAAAAACAGACATTGCAACTTAAAATGTGTATAACTGTTTCCTGCAAGTTGCTTTTTCATCAGCTTTAATTTAAATTTTTTTCTTTATACAGCTTTAATTTTCATAGCTTCATAGCTTTTAATTAAAACTATCTCTGACAGGTTTGGGACCCTAATACCCTGCAATCATACAGAGAAATAACAGAAATCAATTTAAATAACGATTGTCAATTTTTTATAGAACTTCATTTGCTAGTCATCTCTCCTCTCATCTGTCATTGATTTGCTTATAAAAATACATCTTAAGGTATATTTATTGAGGAAAAAAAGCTGCAGTGTCTACTTAAATTAGTGCATTTGAAAATTACTAAAGAAACATGTATAAAAACATTTTTTCGCTTTGCATTTTAAAAAGCAGAAAATTAAAAAGTGTTATGTACATTATTAGGCATTACAATGAAACTGCAGACCATTTAAGATGTTTATACTGTACATATTGCAAGTAGCAAAAAAAGAAATTCCATTGACAGGACTTGTTAAAAAGGTAACCTTACATGTCTGTAGGAGGTATATAGCATGTTTATAGTTCATAAGGTTGCTAAGGTTGTCAAATCTAAGACCTTCAGATATAGAGATCAGGCAAGTCTGTAATTAGTAGAAAACTAGCAATAAGTCAAATTCACTGTAGATATACATTGTATAGTACATTGAGCACTGAACACTGGGCATTGTTGCATCCAGGTTACTTAATAGAATTAAATGGAATGAGAAATAATTTACAGCTTAGAAACATTAATTCACAAGCAGAAATTATACAATTACAATCTTCCTAAAACATGGCCTAACAGTGTCTCTACAGTAATCCATAGAGCGTGAGGATATTTCCTCTTGAAAATCGTAAATACATTTTGAACACGGTCTAATGCTGACAGTTCAGCCATGAAAAATCAATAGTGTCTCTAATTCCATCAACACTGCTTGAGTTTCCATAATGCCTTAAGCAGCATTAGTTGTCATGGAGAAAGACGAGGCTTGAATGTCCGTGGGCGGATCATCATGGTCACTTTCTTCAGAGAGTAGTAATCCGAATCCTTCCAGGCATACCACACAATTCCATCTGGGCCAAGAAGGTTCTTCCCTTTGGCAGAGTAACGCCCCCCCTGCGAGTCAAGAAACACATGGACATCAGAAGACCACAGGTCTGTGTTCTGTAGTCGGTGGGAGTATGACGGTCATAGTTCATCGATAATAAATTAAAAACATCTTGAATCCACAGGGATGAGTTGACTGCATGAAGACAGTGTAAACTTTAACATTTCCTACAGGACTCTTTTACTATGTAGCACTGACCTAACGATACCATAAACATTATATGGCATATGCCAATTATATCTAATATAACACTACCATGTTAGCATGATATTTGTCATGATTCTACATACTGCAGTGTTTGATGACACAACTTTATATTTGTATGTTAAAAATGTTATGAGATTTTTTGCTTCAGTAGTAGTATCTGTCTGACAGTATCACGATCCGACTAGGGAATGAGAGGCACAGGTGCTGACTTCCATAAAGAAGTGAATTTATAACAAATAGAACTTGGAATAGAACAGAAAGTAGACAAGAGGGGCAGACACAGACCAGGGATGTGGTCCATAAACCAAACTGAGACATGAACAACTAAAATACAAGGGTGACTGAACTGAGGAACAATAACATAATCTTGAGGGCAGACCAGAGACTAGGCCACACCCACCAAGGATTTATTAAATAAGTCAGAGGACAGCCCCTAGTCGCCATAGGCAGGAAGCGTGACAGACAGCATATATGTCATACCAGTAAAATTTGTAGTATTTTGAAATCTTTAAAAAAATGTGGTTTGTTATTGTTCTTTTAAGACAATGTTTATTGGTTTATGTTTTTATATAATTAACATCATAAGCAATAAGATTGCTTAGTTACTGGTACAATTGGCTCTGAAAGCATGAAAGAGCAATGGAACTGATTTTTTGTATTCAGCCTTACATTTATGCATTTGGTAGGACTTCCACTTTTAATAATAGTAATAATAGTAGGTAACTAAAGCATTAGGAGTCTTAACCAAGGACTTGGCAGTAATGTTCCACACTACACTACACCAACCATCTTACCTTATAGTACATGCCATTCAGGTTAGCAAAGAAACACTGGTGATACCACCATCCTCCGTGAGAAATCTCAGCACAGATGTTGCCCGTGTCAGGGGTGCTGAAACTTTGTTTGTCATGGTACCAGCTGAATGAGTCCTCCACTGTTCCACTAAACCCAGACACGTGGAGACGATATTGGTTCTCCTCATCCTCAATCCTGATGGAGTAAATAGTACAAATCAGACATGTTTGCCATGGTTGATATTTTTGTCATACTGCAGAACAAATATAGGATTCTTTTCTGCATTCAATACCTCTCAAAGTCTGGAAGTGGAAATAAAGATTTAGCAGCAAATTTTCTTCTTCTATAAGACTGTTTCCCTCTTCAGAAGACATTTGATGGGTAAAATAGAGAAGAAGTTTTGACCGGAGTCAATTTTACCTGAAACTTTGGTAGAGAGCATGTTTGTGTTTGCCATTCCAGTCCTCCAGTTCAATGCGTAAGCAATAGTCTCCTTGGCTAGAAATATCATGGATGTGGTTATTCCCCAACCAGAATTCACCATGCAGATCTCCAAAGCCGTCCCTGTACTCTGCCCACTTTCGATTGAAATTTACCTTGCCATCCTGTCGACGCTGGAACATTGTCCAACCACCACCTAACAGTAAGGAAAACTCTTTTACCTGCACTGTAACGCATTTCTGTGTATATGGCCCATATATATATATATTAGGGCTGTAAAGCGCTTAATTAAAATTAACTAATTAATCGCAAATGTGGAAAAAATTTATCGCAATTAATCGATATTCTATGTCAACCCAATATATAATATATAATGAACACACTCAGTCATAAATTTTACAAAGAAGGCTTTGAATTTTTCCCCAACTCTGTCACACTTTTAAAGGCTGTGAGATAAAAACAAAACTTACTTTTGAATAGAAAATACATAACACCTTTATTTGGTCACGGACCGGTTTAATATCAGAAATTATTTTCACGGCCCGGCCTTTAAGGAGTGGCAGATAAATATACGTATATATACAAATAAATGATACGCATAAAAATGGGCATATTTTAAAAATATAATAATGGGATATCTTTAAAATATAATAATAAACGTAAATCCAATGAGTACTTGCAGCTTTATTAACAGCATTTTCATAACAATGAGCGACAACATAACACGGGTAACATCCCTGGTTTTCTTCTGTGCAGCTCGCGGACCGGTACCACATGATCCACGGCCCGGTACCGGTCCGCAGCCCGGGGGTTGGGGCCACTGCTGTAATGCATCATATAAAACGCTGCATTAGGTGGGAATAATTCTAAGAACTTACATTTAAATATTTGAAAATTGCTTTATTTAATTACCTTATAGTGGAAATAAGACTATTGGTGAAAGTTTATAAGACTATACCGTAGTGTATCAAATAAAAACACAAAAATAGACTATGTTTCGTAGGACTTGGCAATTAATCGAAAAGTAATCGAAATCGACATTCAGAACCTATAATCGATAAAATTTTTCCAGGTTGTTTATTTCGATTACTTTCCCTTTAAAAACACAACCGATAGTGGAGTCACGTGAGCCCGCTCCGTTATGTTACGTTATTCCGCTGACACGTCAAGCATGGAGAGCTTAAACACTGAGACAACTGAGCAACTTGTCAGTGAACTACGAGGGCAATAAATAAAAAATAAATAAAATAATCGTTCATTAATTGTAATCGAGTTAAAATGATCAATTTTAGGCCAAATCGCCCAGCCCTAATCTTTCGTAACTACACCTAAAGAGCAGCTCAAGTTGTTTCCTCTTTTTTCCTTTATGCCTCAATGCCATTTTTGCTTTGGTGCTGTTAATACTCACACTAAGACAACTGGGACGTGGCTACATTCAGGAAGCCTGTGTTAATTCCAGGCAAAGCCTTGTGTCTCTTTGATTAGGAAAATAGTGTGGTTCTTTTCACCACTGCACAATCTATAAACGTCAGGAGTGAAAAGCAGCAGAAGGGCAGAGGAAGCTTAAACTAAAAGGAAAGAAAGGGTGGCACCAACTGTGGCCAACATTTAGAAAGTAAATAGCTCACATGCAAAACAAAAAAAGCTTAATACATTGAAAAGCTTTATTCATAAAAAAAATGTAATATATTTATTATACGAAGACCCAATTTTCTTCCATCAAAATGAAAAAAGAAAAGAAACTGACAGCTGACGGATGAAAGGTCCTTTCTGGGTAAATCTTTTTTTTAATCTCATTTCAATCTAAGATACTTTGGGGCTATTCAAATGTTTATATGCCTGTGTGCATTATGTATTAGTATGTTCAATTTCATAATCCTTGAACATTTTCAATTTTCAAATGTTCTGATTATAGGGACCTTGCAGCATAATTGCAACCATAAATCTAATTTATTTTCCCAGCATGGGATCTTTTTCCTGTTTTATCATTATCTGTGTTATTTCTCTGGTTATCATTAGGGCCAGAACCATGTTGAGAGAGCTGAAGAGAGGAAGGAAGAGAAAGAAAGAGAGGGGGCAAAAGAGGAGGGGGTCAAGGGCAGGACCGTGGAACATTAATAACATATTTGTGCCACTGTTCGAATGGCTGCACTTGAGCAGTGCTGAAATTAAGCAATGATGTTTGAAATGGGGAGACATGGAATAGGCCATTACAGCCCACCTGAGGGCCTTTTTCTCCTGAAAGGGGTCGAAGAGGGACCAGGGGGCTCATGAGATTCAGTTTTATGCTCTTATACAGGAAAAGGGAAGCCTTTCTCCTCTTCCACCCCCTACATGGGTCCATTTTCTCGCTCACATTTACCAGTTACGTGTCTTTTGTTTTAACAGGGGCTGCAGGTTTTGTGTTGAAACATATGAAGGTCAACTCACCAAATCTGTCATGCTAGCACAAACATACACATGCAGTGCTCACTGTGCTATTTGAGGGTCACGTCCTGTACCTGTAAGTCTGTGAGAGATTCGAAAAATCGGCTCCTTGTTTTCCTCATCTCCTCTTGTCCTGCGAGTGTTCACTTGAAAAACATAATTGCTACAGACTTCCAAGTCATGAGGTGAAGTTGGTGAGAGTGTGTATAAAACAGACCTAAATCTCAGAGCCTGTGTCCTCTTTTGCCCCTCCTACTCTTGGCCCCCTTTCCCTTCATTGGCCCTTCACACACACAGACACACACGCGCGCGCACACACACACACACGCACACACACACGCACACACACACACCCTTCGATACACAGACATAGACAGACAGGTTTGGAAACTGTCAGCCGCTTATAAGCATATGATGGATGTGCTCTCGGGCCCCTTAAACCAATCCCTCCATCAGAGAGGTATGCACCCGTTCCTTACTTCACTACCAGCAGCACCTCCAGCGGCACCCCCATCCCCCTCTGCCACTCCCTCAGCCCCCAGAGAGCCCCTCACCACACAGGCCAGACAGGGTCATGGCGAGGGCAAAGCATTTATGAGGTGAAGTTATTTGCCTTCTCTCACAGCAGCACGTTGTGGCAGTGACACGCTCGGGCCTCAGTCCCAATACAGAAAGAGAACAGTGGGGTTATGCAGGTCACTCGTCAGTGAGAGGCTAGGCATCTCTCTCTCCCTCTCTCTCTCTCTCTCTCTCACACACACACACACCCTCACACACACACACACACACACACACACACACTTGCATTACAATCTCAATAAGCCCCAACGTACCATCAAATTTCCTAAATAGTCTCTTTATACTCTTTATGATTACTTCTGAAATGTAGCCTAAAATCACAAAATTAGACCAAAAGTGTATTTTTTTCAAAGTAAAGACAGTAAGTCATATTAAACTGGATGTCAGATTGAAAAGCATTTGGTGTGATGCCCTCATTAGTATTGTAATTTAGCCAAAACACACACACACACACACACACACACACACACACACACACACACACACATGACTGTACACTCTGTCATATCTACTATGTTCTTATGTGTGTTGCTTCATTTCAACCTTACCTTCCTCTGAGCTCTTGTCAGGCTGAAGTGGAGAAGGTGGGGCTTTCTATGTCCCTGTAGGGTAACCCTAGGCCTTCTTCATATGGGTTATCTGAGTCACCAATGGAGGGAGATAATCTCTGCCCCCCCAGATAAGCAAATACTTACTTGCAAATAAGGAGTTTGGGTGGACCTTCATTTGACTTTTATCCTTATTATTGTTTCTCAAAGGCCGGCATGGAAATGCTCAGCCATTTGCACATCCGCAGGTGCTTATGCTTATGACTGGTGTGTGATCTAGTGAATTAAAAAAACCCAATTAACAAAGAAAAAAAATAAAACATTTATGAACACCAATAGAAAGTATAGTGTATCACTTCTGCTTCTTTGCTGGCTGACGGGATTTTCTCATTAATGACATTTAAGTCTTAAATGGCCCTCATTTCCTGCTGAGGCACGAGGGAGAACAATGTAACACTAAAATGACATGCAATTTGACAAAAGAAGAAAACCGTAATGGTTAAAAACGATGCTACTGGGGCCACTGCGATTTAAAAAAATAATAAAAAGCCCACTCCTCAAAATAAGAAATAATTATGGGTGTAAATCTCATGCAGGATGTATTTAACTAAATGTTCTAATCCCTTCACAATGTTGGTGGCACTCAGCTCTCTGTGGGGAGTGTATCAACTTTCCTTCACACACAATCCCCTGCTCCCCTGTGCTCCTGCAGTGGGTGGGAGAACATGATATGATTACATTACATTCTTAATGGGTCTATTCCGTTCCAAAATTCGAACATTTATGCCACCTGCAGTGCCTAGAGGCAAACTCCCATTTACTGCTTTCTTTTTTTTCCGTTCCACATCCATGTCCCCACTTTCTCCTCTTTACCTCCTTTGTCTGTCCAGTGCCCACACAGAACCGGACGTTTGTGATTATGAAATCAGTAGCCAGCTGTGTGAAAGACCTGGAGTGTCATGAAGCAAGTTCAACCAGAGACTCTCTGTGAAAAAAAACGTATTAGACCTGACTCATCTTGTGAGTTTTGAGCAAATCTTGTCAGATCTTGACCTCAGTGTAGCCAGTGTCCATGTTTCATGAGTTTCCCTTCAGCAATAACAAACTGTCACAAGCACAGCGTATTACGTTACATTCATTTGGCAGACGTTTTTATCCCAAGCAACGTACACTACAGGCAAACACTCAAATTCCAGGACAGTGTGAGAACCAGTGGAGAATTCTAAGTGCAAAAGCCTTTATGTAGCACACATCAAGCCATTGATCTAAGTAGTATGAAGCGATCTTTTGAAGTGGAAGTGACTATTCTGTCGAAATTCTTCCTCTGTATTTAACCCATTCACCAAGTGAAGCAGCAGGCAGCCAGTGTGTGGGGACGGTACCTTGCTCAGGATTCCTCAGAGGTGCTTAGCAGTCTTGGAAATTGAACCTACAACTTCCTGATTGCAGGGCCACCAGCCACTCGGCCACCAGCTTGTAATGCGCTGAAATATGTATAGTTACAAACTACAGCGATTTAATCCTGCATATATTTACATTGCAGAGAAGAGTTTGTACTGATTCTAACTTTGCCAGAGCTACATTTGCCACTTTCTTTGCCTGAGAAAATAAATATCTTCATTCTTGAGCTATTTGGGGCAGCTGGTCTGTGATCAGGGTTTAATTCCCAAGACCGCTAGGCACCTCTGAGGTACTCTGAGCAAGGTACGGTCCCCACACACTGCTCCCCGGGCGCTGTGTTCGTAGCTGCCCCCTGCTTCACTTGGTGAATGGGTTAAATGAAGAGTATGTATTTCATGCTGTTCACACTGTGTGTTCACTTATGACCAAATTGTCACTTTCACTTTTTTATTTGGACAATTACAATTGGCTAATGTCTGAGGAAGAGAACTAGTATGAGGGTAGGTACCACTCAATTTTCATGTACAACTCCATATTTTTTGGCAGTATTTTGTCTTTTGTTGATCACACCCAGAAGATAGGGTTCCTGAATAACTTTACAAAACCAGCCAGGCGCAGTTGAGGTTCACTTGTTTTGCAAAGGTGGTTAACAACTTTGCCTGCTAGCCCTGGTTTAGACATAAATATAGAAACATACAGTCAAGCCCGGAATTATTCATACCCTTGGTAAATTTTGATTTAGTTGTTTTTATTCAACCAGCAAGTTTCTACTTGATTGGAAATGACACAGGCGTCTCCCAGAAGATAACAAGACGATGTACAAGAGGCGCCACTGTGGAAAAAAATATTTCTCAGATTTTATTTACATTTGAACCAAAAGTGGCATTTCCAACATTATTCATACCTTTTTCACACTGTCCCAGTTTTTGGGAAAATACCAGTGGAGACATGCAAAAAGCTCGTCAACAATTACAGGAAGCGTTTGATTGCTGTAAGAGCCAATAAAGGCTTTTCTATTGATTATTGAGAAGGGTATGTATAATTTTGGACATTTTTTTGTTCAAATGTAAATGAAAGCTGAGAAATATTTTTCTCCACAATGATGCCTCTTGTACATCGTCTTATTATATTCTGGGAGACGCCTGTGTCATTCGCAATCAACAAGAAACTTACTGGTTGAATAAAAGTAAATAGGTCAAAATTTGCCAGAGGTATAAATAACTCTGGGTTTGACTGTACTATCGCCATACTGGACTGGCGTGGTCAATAGAGTCAAAGAGAATACACCGTTTGGGGAAAAGGATGCAGGCATGTGCGGAATTTGGCTGTACAAACTGACAAAACACTCAAAACAGGCACCGCAGGATAACCTTTCACAATGAAGTGCCGATGTATTGCATTTAACTGTTATGTAGGTTAGTGAACTTGAAATATTCCTTCAGACTACCCTGAAAATGACCTAACACTATCTTGATGATGGCCACCTGAGGAAAACATAATGTTACTGAACAATTCGTAAAGCACTATGTGACTTACGGTAAGCATGTTATTTACTTGACAATGACCACAAAAGGGAAGTTTGGTCCATATCCGCCAGATAGAAGGATTTTCTATGCTTACCCAGCTGCCCTAGAGTCCAATTACTGTTGTGTTCACATAATGATAGTGACTACACTATATCTGAACACTGGTCTCAAACACCTGACACACTACAGTGTAGTACTGTATTGTTATATTATACTATTGTGTGCGTCAGTGTCTAAATAATCAAGAAAATACATTTTGAGATGAACAATATCAATTACTTTGTTTGTGTAATGGCATCTGTCCAACCTGCAGAAGTGGTCTTATCATATATGTCTTAGGGTGTATGGATGAACTGTCTGGATGTTACTCTCTGTTAGACTGTGGAACAAAAAGATTGTTTATTTTGTTAAACAACTGATTTGTTTATTAGAAGAATAAGGTTATTACTTTATAGCAGCCAAAGTACTTTATAGCAGTATAATCTGCGTTTTTGGAGATACTTAGAAAAGCTGAGTTTCTAATCATTTACACTGTTACAAAGATGTTACCTATACATAAATTGAAAAGAAATTGTGACTTTAGGTTCTTTCATATGTATGGAGGGCAGTTTCTACAAAGGAAGCTCTCAGAAAGTTATGTCACAGTGCTCAAATCGATCAAATCAATCAAACAAAGTGCCAAAAGTGGTGGTTTCCAAGAAGAATTTAACAACAAAAAAAAATTTTTTGCCCGATACTAAATAAATTAGTAAAACTTATTTTTCACTATTGTACCATACTTTTGCTTGAAACATTTAGGTCATTGATTTTTCTTGGCTTTAGTGACATTTGTATCCTTATAATAGAATAATGCATGGCAATAACAACTAATGCTAGCTAACTACAGAGCGTTTTGCCACCTTATTGCTAGAAGGGATTATGGTTTTGTTGTCATTTAATGTAACTTAAGTAACTTAAGCTGCCATGAAACTGGAATGAGCTGCAATATCTTCTCCATTTTGTATAGCGCTGATCCATTTCTTTAGTGGCTGGACCTCTGAGAGTGGTTAACCTGTGTTTAGTAATCAACTGCGCTGCAGTGTGGAATCTTTGTTGCTAGTTTAAATTAAAAGAATAAAATAAAAAGAAAAGCAACACACCCTGAGAAAAAATCAAACAAAAGTCATTCTAGAGCACCGTGGTAATGAGGTTGTGGACCCAACCTAACAAAACAATTAAAGAAACCCCTCAGTATTACTGCCACTAGTCCAGCGTTGTCAACCGCCATAAAAAGAAGAAAAAGAAGAAGCCTGCTGCAGCTGTAGCATGACTGTTCCTCTTGTCCTCCTTTTTTAGTATATGAAACCCCCCACCCCCAATTTTCAACTGTTATCTCAGTTGTGCCCTGTCTAAACATGTGGGTAGAGAGAGTTTCAATGTTTCTTTTGTGTACGAGTGTTTGTTTTAGCTCACCACATGCTGCTAATGCTAATGTTTTTTAAGCAATACAGTTTTCTGATTCTGATTACTTATTTACCTTTACATTTTCTTTAAGGGCAATGCATTAAACTGAGTCTGGGAGCATATTTGGGGGCATATTTAGGGTTGACACTATAAAACCATGCATTTTTAGGCTTTTTTTTTTAACAACACAGTTTACAACAACATGGTTTTTCACTATACGTTCTTGGAACATAACCCCCACGGAATCGGTTGATTACTGTAAATAACTTCATACCGTTACATGTTTTCATTTGTATTCTTGAGTACAGGGATGTCTGGCAAACAAAGTAGTTGCAACTGCCACATAACATTCAAGTCAATTTCAATAAACTTGAGAAATCACTTCATAACCTAAGGATCACATCCAGCATATATTGATTTTCTGTTTACTGAAATCCAAAGTGAATTTGAAGTGGGAACATTTTGAAGTCAAACTGGACGGATGGATGATGGTGATAGCAGAGGCATGCATAATATATTCATTTAATGCTTCAAATATTAGGGATGATTGCAGATACCTGAGTACTCATTTGCATGGGCAGTATTTTAATACTGATTTCACTATTCAGATTTTCTGTGCAACATGGGAACACAGAGAAAATACACTGGCCTACAGTTTGTTTTTTTTTACAGGAATTTAAAATGTGACCATTTTTATAAAATATAAGCAAGTCTAAAAACTATACTTTAATATTGTGATACATGCCCAAGATATGTTGTTAAGGGCATGACAGCAGGGTCTATTGCTAACTTGACTAAAAATGTTACTGTAGCTGATGTCTGCCAGCTCAAGAAACAAAAGTCTTCATAACTGCATCAGTACCCAACTGTAAACATGTTAGCTTAGTTTATTAGCTTATCTGATCCAGCCTCCATTACTCCTGCAAACAGTCCCTACTCAACATCATAGCATTTATTTCAATAAAATAACCCATAGCATTATATTGAAATAGTAATGTCAATTTTTCAAATAGATTTGTCGTTTCCACCTTCCTCCATCCTCAAATTTGATTCGAGAATTTCCCAACCTCAGACTTTGCATGTGAAATTCTCTTCCATTAGATCTGCCCAGTAACTGAATTTAATTAAAATAAATAACCAGCATCCTATTAAATCTTTCACGTGTATAAAAAAGCCAAATTAATGTCAATTAGTTCAGAATAAAGCAAAGTAGTCAATTTTGTAGAGAAGTCTGTATCTCTTTATACACATTTGACTTTTATTACCAACATCCAATCGTGTGAAATATACAGAGGAGTCCAGCAGCTCATTTTTCATAAAATCCTCAAAAGAAATGCTACACTGCCTCTACTCTGCTGACTGAAGTAATAATTCACTTCCTTTATTAAAAAGTAATATTATTTTTGAGACTGATGCTAAAAAAAAGAGAAAACCTCACCCTGTTTGGAACATTAGCTGTTTCTGATTCCAAACATAACCTGCCCTGGAGCAGGGGAGTGTTTCACAAAGTACACTTAATTAGATATCATTATTGTCTGAATATCTTAAGTTTAAAGTTGAGAATTGTTTAACAAGAATGTTTCAGCTCTTTTCCTAATTAATGTAATTGACAAAACGTTATTGGGGTTGGGTTTGTTCTCTAATGTGTGATTTTTATGAAGTTGGTGTTAGACACGTTCATCCATTCCCCCCCCTCTCTCTCTTGCTCATGGCTGATGAGAGAGATTAGTTGGGTTGGTGGAAAGGTCACAGGAGATCTGTCCCCTTGTTTGCTAAGTTTGTGTTATTATTGCAGAAGCAGCAATGAGAGGAACTCCAGCGCAGGGAGGCTAACAGGGTGAATGCTGTTCTCTGTCAGATGAGATCAGAAGTTCCACTATTAAGTGCTAAAGTTACTGAAAATGTCCACAACTCCCCGTGTCAGTGTATTTATGTCTGTACTGCACTACAGACTAGTGTGCAAGCTATACTAGGTTCAGGATTCCTTCCCCACAACAAAAAGAAAACATGGACTGTATACTGGAACAAAAGTTCAGATCTTCATTTCAGTGAATCAAAACACTTGAAACATAACACTCCAAGGAATATCATTTTGGAATCATTTTTTTAATGAAATGCAACACAAATGCAATAAAATTAAGATAAATAACTTGTCTAACAATGCAAATATCTTAGAGTTATATTCCCCACAATGTCAAAAAAGTACATTAACCCAAAAAAAATTCATTCCCAGTGGGTCTCATAGTCAGGATGGATGATGATTCCACTTTTTTTTTTATTTTTCTGAGGCTTGAGCAACTTTCTGGCACACGGCTGTTGCCAGCGTCACAATATTCAGCATTGAATCCAGTGTTTATGAAAATAACATCTTTTTCTCTTTTTTATAGACCCAAAAAGTGACTTGCATGGATTTTCACATCTGATTTTTTAAAGCTTTTGCTTCTGCAGTGTAACAGCGACAAAGTCGTTTAAAAAGTTAGTCATTCTTAAGAACTGAAAGGCATTTTTGTCCTTTTTTCCACAAATCTACACTGAACAGTCTTTACAGGCTTGCATATCGAACAAACAAACAAACAAAACGAAAGTACGAGAAAGACAATGGAGAAATGAAATAATTTTTGGCAAAGTAGGAATAAAAGTGACGAGAGGCAACATTGAGATTTTAAACCACCCTCTCACCCAGGTTCTGATTGTCCTTCATGATCACGTGACACGGGCCTTCAGAAGTCTTTCAAGTGCCTTTTTATGTGCTGCATCATCCAACTTCACCACGGCACAGCTGTTACCAACACTGAACCCCCCCTGGCAGCAACATTACAAAAACATTGCAGAAACATTGCTAAAATGAATATTAAAGCAAATGAAACGGTAACTGCACCATAATGCGTACGGACATTGTCAATTATCTGAAATACATCAGCCAATAAAATTGCAGGGCTCCCATGCCTTATAAACTATTTACAGAGACTTCATTCATTTATTGCAATCTGTAACATAAGAGGTGCTTTGGTTTGTATTTGGGAGG
The DNA here is from genome assembly GCA_037974465.1 of Brachypetersius altus. Taxonomy (NCBI): domain Eukaryota; kingdom Metazoa; phylum Chordata; class Actinopteri; order Characiformes; family Alestidae; genus Brachypetersius; species Brachypetersius altus. The sequence goes on from JBBPDB010000108.1 coordinate 32,968,856, forward strand.
CCAGATTTCTACCTATACTCTATCGATCTGGCAATACAGTGACCTATTGACATTCTTGTGTGTCCTGACTACCGTAAGAGCTTTTGTCGCCTTTGTTCTGCTCAAAACAAAACACAGAGGACATGTAAGACACAAATGAAATCTGAGACAAGGCTAAACGTAAAGGTAAAAGAAGTTAGGAAAAAAAAAAGATCAAGCAAGTGGGCACAGATAGCCTATTCCCCGTTAGTTAACCAAAAGCTGTGTGGACTGTCCTGTCCCACCTTTGCAGTATTAACTCCTCATGACCCCGTTCCCAGAGAACTTGTCATGTACAGTGCAGGGATGGTGTCTCTTTAATCACACATCCTCTCAAAACAAAACCCCCCAATCCAACAGTTCTCTCATTAAAAAAATAACACAATCAAGAGCAACAAAGAGGAATAGAGTTCTCTCTTCATTTATATTATATTTACAGTTTATATCTTTTTATATTTATATATATTTATATATTTATATATATATTTATATATTTACACACATCAAATAACATTGTACAACTATACACCTGAATAAGAAGATACAGTAAGCAAGAGGTACTGAAGTGTATGGCTTGATTAAAAAAAAAAAAAAACCTTTTTTTGTTTCATAGAAAAAAAAAATCACAAATTTTAACTTAAAATTATTTTTGATGTTTAGATATCTGGGCATTACAAAATCCCTGGAAAAGAAAATCCCTGGATGCCCAGAAGACGTCATTGGATTGGGCTGTACACCTAGGATAGTGGCAGTCTTGACTAAAAGTGCCTTGAAGGGCTTCGAGTCATCAGGGTGACAACCAGCTCCATCTCTCTGTGGCTGAACTCTGTACACACACTCACACACACTCGCACACAAGCACACGCGGATACACCATGCCACAGTTTTGGTCCAGTTTAGAACAGTCTTTATGTAGTAAAATTGATTATCACGACCAGTGTAAGGTGAACACAGCTCTGCTCAGGGTTTCCTTAAATCTGTGATTCACATCTGCCTCAAGACGTTAAGTATAAGTATCCCGCTTAGAATACGTCCAGTGCCTCATTTTCGCTGAGAACTAAAATATCATTCCTTGGCTGTTGAGTCTGTGGGGTGTCACCCCAACTTGTCACCCCTTAAAGACCCATTACTACACAAAGTTCTGACTACAAAAGCCAAAATAAGTGAGATGCTGCCTCAAAGATAAGTGACAGCAGCTCTAGCTCCCATTCCATGGAGTGCTAGTTTAGTGTCCAGCTGTGGGTCTTGATCTGAAACCATTCTGAGCTCTGTAAAAATCGATTGTCAGCCCTTTCAGGATCCTCCTTCAAGGAGCAGGATTTCTCAGTAGTACATCCATATAACAGAATACTAGCAGATGATTGATACTCCTTCAGCTGTGACCAACTGGCCACTAGTGGGGTCATAGGTTCCAGCCAGGTAGTATAAGTCCTGGCTGTTGTTGTTGGGCTTCCTCATGTGGCTGAGGCGCTCGTATTCAGCACGACTAACCACCTGGCACTTATGGGAGATGGTCTGGACGTCATTTTCATCCTCATGACAAGACTGGTACAGGGCGTGCTGAGAAAGCAGAAAAGGAGGCAAGATTAAACACATCTTAAAGAATGCAATAGAATCTGTTTAGTAAAAAAAAAGATGGAATTGGTGGGTACCTTTCCATCTCGATGCCTTTTGCCAAGTTTAGTCTCTTCAGGATGGTAAAACCACTTCACCTTTACAACCATATTGCTAGCCCAGGATTCCCAAAGGCTCTCAATGCGGCCAATATAGGGGAGGTGAGGTCGGCCAGAAGATAGAAATACAGCACAGTCACCCACTCTGATTGTGTCCTTTCCCCGCACTATGGCCTTATAGAAGAGTTTCCGAGCCTTTCCCTTCAAGCCTCGTCTCTGATTACAAAGACAGTAGAACTTTATGGTTAGTTTTTCAAGGTCTACATTAAGCTGCACCAAATACATAAACAACGCAAGATCATTGAAGGACTTACCTGAGTCGGGTTCCCAGACCACCTCCATAGCTGACGTGCTGGCAAAAATGAAGAAGTTGGTGACCTGTCTGAAGAAGACATTTTCTGCTTTTTGGGAAAGTCCTTGGATGATTTGGTTTGTGCTATAGACAAGGAGTTGCTGGGGATATCTTTTCTTCTTTGATGTTTGCTTGTACCATTGCTGACCAAGGCTTTTGGGCTGGAGACAGGCATAGTTTTGGCACTAAAAGCATGGCGTGGCAGGGCAGCTGGTGGTTCCTGGTGTTGCTGCTGTTGGAGGACTGTATGACGGGAGGACAGGCAACCCTGTAGGAGAAGTTGAGATGCCTCCTCTTCATCTGAGCTGTAGGAGGAGTCATTGTCAGAGGAGCAGACACTCGAACTAGACAGTGAGCCTGAACTTGATGAACTAGAGGAACCTGAGGATGAGGAAGAGACAGAAAGACGGGAGAGAAAACGTCCAGTGTTGCGCATTGCTGCCCTCCTAGCATCATCTTCATCTTCATCCATGTCTGAGTAAGAGCTGAGGCAATCACTATGGCAGTTCAAGCCATAATCTGTATACTCGCCAAGGCCTAGACCCTGAGATTGCTTGCGCATGCCAGATGAACCCTTGACAAGGTGTCCACTACTCCTCTTGGTATCTTTTACTAATAGCACTTGTTGGGAGTAGTCCATATGAGATGTGAGTTCTCCCATGCCTTTGCCCCCAGAGCCCTTTTCTGTTCGCCCAGCTCTAGATTCAAATTCTGAATTCCCAAGAAGCATGAGTGCCTTTCCATTCTTTGTCTTAGGGGAGGTAACACCTTCATGGTCCAGTTTGACCATGTACTCTCTCCTGTCCCCTATCCTTTTCCCCCGAACATTTGAGGTGCTCTTGTGATTAAGCGATAATCCAGAAGATGGATGCTGATTACCAAACGAAGTGTATCCATTAGCAATGCTGCTAAAGGAATCGACCTCAAAGGATGTACTAAAGATACCTTTAGCTGGCGTGGCAATGGTGGAGCCAAGCAAGGGGCCAAACATGTCTGTCTCCTTTTCTTTGAGGGTTCTCCTGGACAACCCATTGAACTGGAACAAATCCAAGCACGGTCTCTTTTTGGACATGGCAACTGCTGGCCAGGTGAGAAGAGAAGAGGCACTCCCTGTTACATTCTCAGACAGACATTTCTTTGTTGGTAAACTGACTGACTTGGGTCTTCCTGTAAAGACAAAGGAAAGGAAACAGAAAAGGTATGAACAATAAGTACATTAAAAGCTTAAATCCATTAACAATATTATGACCTATTTACAGTTGCTAAATTTGTTTGACTGAAGGAGCCCTTTCACATAGACTCGGAACAAAAGTTTGAAATCAATATGTCTGAGAACTTCAAACGACTGTAAATCTGATTCCCTTCCTTTGTTGTTCCTTCTCAGATAAGATCTGCTGAGTGCGAGTATTTGGACTGCCCCATTTCAGCCTTCAGTTAGTCCTAAGGCATTTCTGTGAACTGTACAGTTGAATCATAACACAGCCCTCAGGTACCTCCATCTACATAGTATTTGTTCTATCTGTCACACCTGGTTCCTCTTGTTAATCAAACATCAAGCGGCATAGGTTTGTAAACAGTGTTTCTGAGAAACTGTAATTAAGAAACTGTATGATAAATCTTAGCGAAAGATTAATGACAGTGACGTGGAACTGGGTGAAACGGCATTACTGGTAAAAAAAAAAAAGCAGTTACATTTTGTCATTTATGTTATTAGACTGCATGAACCTGATTTTAATTTGATTATTTAGAACCATGTAAGCCACAATTGTTTCACTCACCTGGCTTTGCCTTGATGATAGTCTTGCCAGGTTCTGTGTTGCCATGCCACTCTGAAGACCCATCAGCTTGCTGAGAGCTCTTCTCCTGAGTGGAGCTTTTACGTCTTCTGCGAGTAGGAGAGGTCAGGAGGGCTGGAGATGGCTCTGCGCCTGAAGATCGCAGATCAGACAATAGGTCTCAGGACATATTTTGATAGAAAAATTTGTGTAGATTAACACAGCACTGTCTGCTTTGCCCTCGAATAGGAGTAAACTTACAATATATTTGGTACCCAGGGGGAAGAAGGCGAATGTTAGGCAGAGAAATCCAACCTCGATCTCCATCATCAAACTCCACCATGACACAGCCTTCCTTCTGCTCCTCTCCAGGGCCACCTGTGTAAGACACCATCAGTGTTAGACTTTCAGTAAGCCAAGACCCACAGAGATAGAAATACTGATTTTTAACCCTAATGACCCTTTTGGCCATATAGAAACATACAAAGGCAAAGTTAACTGAGAAAAAGTGAAAAAAACATTGCCATAAGCAGAAGAATAGGGATTTATGGGAGGGAGTTAAATTTGATGAAAATTACTATTGTACATGCAGTATTACTTTGATTTCAAGATGCAGTCATAGCATGTAAATGAATGTAAATTAAATGTTAACTGTGTAGTGAAATATTTAAAAATGAGCTTTGATTCATATATCAAAATGGAAGCAACGACTTTCAACAACCAATGGTTAAGTGTGTGAAGGGACTCTGAGAGGTGTGTTTTTACCTCTCCGCACATTGCCAGGATACAGACATCTAGAGCGCTCACTCCAATACGCGCACACTCTTGTTCCATCAGTAAGAACCTCTACTGTGTCCAGTCGCACATCCAAAACCTGACAAATGCACATAAACCATGTATTTCAGTCAAACATGCTTCACTAAACCACACAGCATGTACAGAACCTTATAGATGTTGGCTAAAAGATGAAAAACAAGTATTTCAGATGGTGAGGGCCAGATTAAATGTATGGATTCAAACAGAAAAACTTTGACTCTGTGGCATGGCACTGAAATCCAACACACAAGCTCATACAGACTGTGGCTCACACACCCCTCTGAGCCCGCCCATGGGCAGCCCTGTCTCCTGAGAGCTTGTTTTGTGATTTGGTTCCACCGGACACTTTTTTCAGACTGAACTGGGTATCAAAAGACAGGAAATCAGCATCAATGAATGGGCGTCTGCATGGGAACAATGAAATAAAAGAGGGGGAAAAAGAGCCTAAATCGATGACTTTATTGTGAAGCTGCCAGCTTCCCTCCTACTACACAGTCTGCCCTGGCACAGACAGTGCACTGAGCACTCTTTCAGGCCAGGCTCAAACAGGGTTGCTGTGGTGAGGGCCCTTTGACGGAGCAAGCAGGTGGGAGATTTAGTTCTTGGCCCAGATCTGCAGGTAGTGCAGTTGGAGGCAAACAGCTGATAAGAAACTTCATGGCGGCAATGAAACCTGGAGATATCAGTGAAAGAAGAAGCTAATGTGTGCTTATGTGTTAAAATCAGGTGGGAGGTCAGTTGGGGCATATAGATTTTAAATTGTTAAATCGACTCTAAATAACACAATTAGACAGCAGTAAGGAGAAAAAAAGAGTCTAAGGGAGAAAATTAAATGAATGGATAGTGTGTGTGTGTCTGTGTGTGTGTGTGTGTGTGTGTGTGTCTGTGTGTGGGCAGGGGGTTATGGGGGAGGGTTTGGACAGGTAAAATTAGCTGTCATCTTCCTTTAATTACAAACTACAGGCAATAATCCTGATGCACACACACACACACTAGACCGATTAGGTTACTGGTGAGAATAATGCCAGGATTGCAAGTAGGATGGGCTGCAGGGGAAGCTCGGTTAAAAAATGGCATAAAAGCATTCAGCATGAAAATACTGTTTGTAGATCTACAGTCCCATATTTTCAACACTCCCAATTAACTTATTTCCTCTGAGAAAATCAACAAAATCATTTAACCTTTCTCTCTACAGAGAACTAACCAGAATATGGCATTTTCTGCTAATTGCAGTGTCTGGTTTGTGGATTGTATCCGGAAGTGATGTCCTTTGAAATTTTGCACACAATGTTGAATTTCTGGATTGTGCTTCATAATCTTCCTCCGTCTTTTGAATATGTCAGCGAGCGAAGCTGGGGTTGGGGAACCGGGCTTGCGATAGGCGGTCCTTCATGTCAAATGCTCAGTCAGGCAGTGAGACAGTCTCTTTTTTTTCTCCCCATCATGAAACAGAGACGGAGAGAGATGAATGAAAGAAGCAACGCATGTAATGTATTCAAATGAATGCGTGCCAACAAAGCGCTGTTGGTTTATGGTGTATAATCAGCTCCCCTCTTCCCGTCGGCTTAGATAAACTATGCGTGTAAGTGTAACCCACAGTTCAACCCCAAATATGTTCATAAATAAATAGATAAATAAATAATAAAACGAGCTCCCCTGTAAATCCCCTTGAGGGTAGAGCTGAACTAACGGCGAACAGGCATGTGCAGTAAGCACCTGTAACAGTATATGGAGGGATACAGTGGACTGCTGGTCTGAATTAAGAGCAAGTCTCTAACCTGGAGCAACACACTGACAGCAGTGCCAAAACAAGAACTGGGCTCTTTCAGCAAAAATACTGGAACCCCCCCATGAAAGGGGACACACACACGTGCATACATAAACTCACACGCATACACACATCCCAACATGCTGGATCTCGACATTTATTACAACCAGATGTTGGAATGTCTCTCTACTGACGAATTTGTGCTCAATGAGATAAAAAATTAGCAATAAAATGCACATATGTAAAATGCACTGCACGCCTTAAGTCAGATTTGAACCCCTCATACACCAATCATGACAATTTAAACAGCTAGCAGCCAAGAAACTGCCTTTCTCTGCACACACACACACAAACAACACGCTCACATGCAGATGTTTTGCTTTAAACTGCCTCTGCAGAGCCAGGAGAAGGCATGTGTAAGGATGCCTGATGGGTCAGGCACAGCTCATGCCTGATATGAGTGTTTGTGCGAGAGGCAGTCACGTCACACCGTTTTGAACAGTGGGCCAGCGGCGGTATTAAAGGGTTTAAAAGAGTCTCACCGCTTCCTGAAGCAGCTGTTCCAGTGAGTAGATCCTTGGCCTGTTTCCTCTCTCGCCTTCAATCACAATGCTGTAGCTGTGATCCAGAGAATCAGAGGAAGGAACAGAGAGTAAGACTCCTGTAAATTCTGCATGCTTTTAATAGCAAGATCGTATTTCAGTGGCCATCAGTCTATTTCCTTTCTAGCATTTTCTTTTCTTCCACATTTGGTTTTAGACAGCACTGCATGAACATAGAGAGTCTTACATGTCAGGCAGGTCCAGTGTGTGCACACAGGCAGCGTACAGCAGCTCGTCCTCCTTAGAGATCAGCACTTTCAGCCCGTCCCGCAGAGCCTCTTTAGTCAGGACGCAATTAGGCAGAGCTGGACAAAGCACAGACGCATTCACACGTGAGAGCCCTGTCCTACATGAACACGTTTTAGTTCTCTCCTGCACTTGTGTAGTCTTGTGGTGTTTCTGTTTTTGTTGTTTGCACCATGGTTCTAGAGGAGCATTGTTTCATTTCACTTTGAATATTTGACTTGAGAGTCATCAAATACAGTATTAACATGCTCAGTGGAAATGGTGGTTATAAGTTATGTGTCTTTGAGGGTCTGAATCAATGTCACCCCTCAGTTACACCATGTCTCACAACCGCCATGATATTTGCTTCTTCAGGCCATTTTGGAGACTATTTTTGTTATAGGATAACCTGCTATTGCAACACTGATTTCATAAATAAATGACATAGTGGGGACAAATCACTTAATATAGGGGCTCCTAACCCTAGTTCTGATATCTAAAAATAACAAAAGTAAGACCTACAATCATTCAGCATTTCCATTCCGTTAATCCATTCAGTTGTCTCAGCTTAAACACTGAGACAACTGAGCAACTTGTCAGTGAACTATGAGGGCAAAAAATAAATAAATAAATAAAATAATC
>JBBPDB010000108.1:32986337-33011814 GCA_037974465.1 Brachypetersius altus
TGGTGTGCTGAAGGTAGGATTCGAACCCAGGACCTCTTGGTCTAGAGGCAAGTATCCTACCCACTACGCCACCACCAACCATGAGTAGTTTTACTTATGTTAATCATTAAAAGTTGAGGAAGTAACCAAAACGCATCAAACATAGATAAAACTGCGTACATAAATTTCTTTTGGAAATTATTGTAATATATCTAATATGCAATATATTTATGTCAAAATGATGTACAAATTCTGTGTACATTACTTATTCCTTGTCTTGATCACTATTCCTACTATTTCCTCTCTCTCTCACTCTGTCTTTTTCTGCACAGGCATGTTGCTCTCCATCCTCTCTTTCTTTTCACCCCCAGGAGCTGCATCACAGCTTACATATTCATTCTCACAGTGGCCATTAGGGGCTAGAAAGAGGCGTTTCTTCATCTAAAGAAAAGAAATGCAGCTTTATTTTGTGCAAGGAAGGTCTTTGACAGAAAGTGCATCTGTATTCCCCGTTCACTGCATTTGAATACAGTGGAGAGTGCCTGAAACTCCTCCACCCCCATTCTGCGAGAGAGCAGGTCGCCGTGGAAACTCCAGAGTAACCTGACACTGGCTCTAGAGCGAGCTTCGCTGGCTGATTGTTTGGGCTCAGCAAGGGCCGTGGCAGGGCTGCCTATTAAAGCCCAGTGTGTGAGCAGAGCTGACAGAAGCGGCCCTCCCCCCATCCCGCCTGTCGCCACCCGACGACGACCTCCTGACCTCCTGACCCTCAGTGACCCCTCTCCAGCCCCTGTGTCAACCCCAAGTCACATTCCTGCTGTTAGCAGCCAAGCAGGGTGGGAGCAGAGAGCGTGTGTGCATTTGTGTGTGTGTGCTCGTGGAGGGTGGGGGGGTGTCTCAGACACACTGCCGGAGAATTCACAGCCCCCTAATTACAAAGGCCCTTCTCCTAAGAGAGGTCAGGATTACACAGTAATGCCATTCAGAACAGCGGATTGATTAGAGAGAGAGAGAGAGAGAGAGAGAGAGAAAGAGAGAGTGAGGGGGGCAGAGAGACAGAAAGAGACACAACGAGAGAGTGAGAGAGAGCGAGAGAGAGTGAAGGGGGCAGAGAGACAGAAAGAGAGACAGTGAGAGAGGGGAGGGCAGAGAGACGGCGAGAGAGAGAGATAGAGTGAGAGAGGCAGAAATACAGAAAGGGACATGGCAAGAGAGGGGGGTTAGAGAGACAGAAAGCGACAGGGTGTGAGAAAGAGATAGAGTGAGAGAGGCAGAGATACAGAAAAAGACATGACAAGAGAGAGAGAAAGAGAGAGAGAGTGAAAGAGGGAGAGAGAGATACGGAGTGAGAGAGACAGTGAGAGAGAGAGAGAGTGGGCGAGTGAGCAGCAGTGGCCGTGTGCAGTACGTTTTTTTTCCCTCTTCAAAGGGGGGTAATCAAGTTCCTGAATTTCAAGCTTGCTTTAATTTTTACGATTTACAAATTCACTGTTTGAACGTGTGGCTTATAGTTTATACTCACGGTATTACATAAACATGTTGCCTGTGTATTCTATACGTGTAACTATCGAAACACAATAACTTCTAAGTTTTAAGACTAACCTTAACCTCAAAAAATCCATTTTTGGTAAAGAAAAATAATAAGAAGGTCCTGACACTGTAGGCCTAGTGGTTTTCCCACATATTAACCCTCATGCATGTACACTTGAATGTTCTGTCTCTCTCTCTCTCTCTCTCTCTCTCTCACTGTGTCTCTTCCTGTATCTCTCTCTCGCCATCTCTCTGCCCCCCGCCTCTTACTGTCTCTCTTTCTGTCTCTCTGCCCTCTCTCTCTCTCTCTCTCTCTCTCACCGTGTCTCTTTCTGTATCTCTGCCTCTCTCACTCTCTCACTCTATCTCTCTCTGCCCCCCCACAAATTCTAATGTATTGTAATGCATTTTTTCCACAATCCAGTTTGTTCAGCTTATGAACTCTGAACGATCTCAGAACGCAGTGCTTGAGGGGATATCACACTCATGTGCGAGTCACATGACATCTCAGCTTCTCAGATGTGAGCTTGGTGGCAACGGCATGACAGCACTTCTAACCTCTTCTAATGACCTCTGACCTCTTACAGCATCTGCCTGCAACACTCTGCTCAGGGACGCAACACTCCACCAGAGAGAGAGAATTCCAGTTTATAACAATATCATGAGCCGCTGTGGTTTAGTCAAACCCTCCTGCTTTCTGCAGTTCTCTGTGCACATGATAAAGTCAATCCTTGAATTACTCCAATTACAAATTTATAATACATATAAATACAGTACGTATAAACTAAACAAAAACAGCTCACGCTCTGCTGGGCTTCCTTCTCCCCCTGAGGCACTCCGAAACAGGACTTTACGACTCTGATAAATTCCAGTGGCAGGAAGTTGTCATTTGTTTTATTTGGTGGAGGGCATTATTAATGGCGTGGATAAATGCGGAGTGGGTAAGGCATGTGTAATTAAGCTCCAGCTCCCGCTTCTCATTAGCGCTCCACTAATCAGCCTGGCCTATAATAAAATAGGAGTTTTCTTAATCAGGTAGGGTAAACCGGTTTGACCGAGTTTATCAAAACGTCGCAGGCCGGGCGTAAACAGAGGCACATCTCAGGAGAGAAAGAACATTCATCACGGTGATAACTTCCTGCTCTGACTTTGTGCAGGCGTTTGGACACTTCGTTTTATCAAATTAATATCGGCGGCGCGACAAGGGTTAGGAGGAGTCGCAACACTTGTAGATAATCAATGGAAGTTATAAATATGATTAATGGAGGGCTCTTTGCACTGATTAAGCACTTAGTCTGCCTCGTTTAAACTGATACCAGCCTTCGAGTCTCATTTACTTAAACACAATGAGTGGCAGGGACTGCGCCAGCGAACGCTATTTATTGCGTCAACTGGATGCAGCCATCCACAAACTTACACACACACTCGAGAGTGCACACCCACACACACACACACACACTCACAACAACCAAAAATGAAATCTGAGATGTGCTCATTATAGCTGATCTCAGTGCAGTTCAGTAAGATCTTGATCCACTAGCTCCTCAGAGAATCTACACATTTTAGTTGCTACAGTCTGTGGTTGCTAATCTGCATATGTTTCATGTGATGCTTCAAAGCAATTTAGAACCTAAACTACAAGAGGACAGGGATTAAACATAGATCTGGATTACATGACAATCCGATTGGAGATTCTCCACTGAAAGCCTCTGTGTTGGTTTACAATTCAGCTTCTGTTTCTTAGCTACTCAATTTACATATTAGCTTCATAGTTACCAATTAACTCAGAGTAGTTTAGCTTTAGATGGAATAAGCCTCAAGGGGTTAACCCTACCATACCAAATATTTCCAGAGGCACTGGCAAAGTCTTCTATAATTTGTTAAAAGCTGCCCCCTCCTCGAAGTAATATGTCGCCAAATCTATCAGTGTGCACAGTCAAAGTTAGTGTATCACTATATAAATGAAGCACAAGGCTGTCTTTACTGTCGAGTGCACTGTGATGATTTTTAGAACGGAATGGAAGCTATTATTACTGATTTAATTAATCAGAGTAACAATAAGACAAATGAAGTGTGAAATATATTCCTGTTCATACAGATGCTTCTTCAAGATGGTAGTTTGTGACACCAACAATACAAATGCACAAACATTCAGCTATTTATTATTCAGGTCATGTTCTTTACTAATCTTAGTAAATGCAGCACCAGTGCTGATTAATCATGTTATTAAGGGGTAAATGTATTAAAGTAATGTATGCATAGCAATAGCTGTATGTTTGGCTCAGGATTAAGAGGTTAAAGATGATCCGACACTATCCTAAAACAGGAAAAAGAAGAGAGTTTGTGATTTCTGACTCGTTCATTCATTCATTAATTCCTTCATTCGTTCATTCATTAGTTTTCTCACTTATAGATTGCGACACTCACTTGACTCTCTTTAGGGTATCTGCAGGGACAAGTGGTCCTGGAGTGGGCTTGCGTTTCCGCGGCCTACCCGGCCCTCGACGTGCTGGGTTTCTTGAGGTGTCCTCTTTCCTGTGAGAGGACACATACACATACACACACACACACACACACACGCACACATAGCTTGTCAATCACCCTAATTCACACTAATGGTGTTGTATAGAGGGAAACACTAAGCTGGCCTAATTGCTAGTGTGGCCAGGGGAAGGGGCTTAAGCTGGCATGGGGGTTTTAACTGGTCAATGGCTTAAGTAAAGAGGGCGCTGAACACGCTGGGTGGTCTTAGCTGTTGAGTTTAAGTGGAGAAAGAAAGGCCTGGAAAGTGCCTAGAAGAGTTTGTGCTGCAGATTGGGAGAAGGTTGTCTGTTCTTGTGTGTGTGACACTGTATGTGTATTTGTGTGAGGGTGGTCTGTAGCTCACTCACTGGTGGTCATGTTTTCTCTGTAGCTTGGCCAGCTCTTTCTGTTTCTCCTTATAGCGCCGCTGCAGCTCGGCCAGACGCATTCTCATCGCTAACTCTTCTCTGTCCAGCGTCTCCATGATGCTCTTTACCGGACATACCTGCAGCCCCCCGACAAATACACACACACACACACCACAGCATTAGCCAGTCCTCAATAGTTAAGATATATCAGCATATTTGATCGATCAGCGATGGTCTGTCAGTGCAGGACTAAAAACAATCGGACTAATCTACAAAAATGTAGATGTACTATTAAGAATTAATGACATAATCATGACTCATGATTACATATTAGTCATGTAAGCAATTACATATACATCGAATGAACATCATTTATTGTTTCTACTCATTGACATTTGACAAAAACATACCAAGTGTGCATTTTCTTTCCACATAACAAGACTGAAATAAAATGTATTGGAATTAACTCGAATTCTTCTACTTTTTAACAAATGTGATGAAATGTAATGTGTAACAAATGTGACTGAATGCTTTACTTTCAACAGACTTTCTTCACGTTGAGAAATGTTGTTTCTGTTACTGCACAACTGTGACTTTGGAGGGTCGAGGGCTGTATGTAGACTAAACCTTCAGTCCCTCACTCTAATACTGTAAATGTTTTTATATAGTATTTACTGAATAATTCATAGCAACTTCTGAAAGATAAGTCATAAGGTCAATAACCAAATAGCAAGTCTAGGGTTTAAGGGATTAAGTTGGCCATAAATAGATTTTAACATGTTCTGACAGCTCATCATAATAAAAGCCCAGCAATATGACAGAATAGAGGATAAACAAGCACGCCAAAAAATTCTCTCTTCAGAAGTAGGTAAGGGGGATACCGGTTCGTGGCGTGGCGTCCATTTGCACTTTTTGCGCAGGTTAAACGTTCGGCGTAGGGGTGGGGCGATGTCTGCGGTGGGCAAATTCAGCTCCAGCGCACGTGCAGCTGCCAGTGTCGCCAAGCTCTCCAAGTCAAAGGTCAATCTCTCTTCTCCTGCAGGGACACCCAATTACCAGAACATGCTTTAAAATACATTATTTAAGCAACTGTTCCAGCCTCTGTGAAATGGCACAGAGTCTCAGTGAATCATTCTGTTTGCTTGGGTAGAAGTGCATGTGTGTGTTGAGCAGGACAGGGTAGTTAGTCTGCAGTGCAGGAAGTGTACAGGCTAGAACAAGACAGTGGCCTCCAGCTGCATGGAAATGTTTGCACTCGTCTTCCTTTTCTTTTATACCCTCCTGCTGTCCGACAGTGCAAAAACTACTCTCCCTCCTTTTGAAATGCAAAGCTATGCTCTCTCTTCTCTCTCTACCGCTCTCTCTCTCTGTCTGACTGTTGGAGTCGCACAAACACACACCTCGACAACTGACCTGATGAGGCAACTCTATGTCTCATGCAAATAAAGAGAGGAAGAAGTGAGGAATGGTGAGGAACAGAAACACACACACACACACACACATATATATATAGGAGAGAGAGAGAGAGAGAGACAGAGAGACAGAGAGAGACAGAGACAGAGACAGAGACAGAGACAGAGAGAAGAATGAAAGCCGGAGAGGGTGAAGGAGGAAGAGAGAGACAGAGGGAGAGAGATATTGTGTATGTAAGGCAGAGAGCAATACCGAGCAAACAGCCTCTGAGCACGTAGTTGTTTCCTGCCGGCACCTTGTGCTTTCAGACACTGAATGAGCGATGATGATAGCTATTAACCAGAGAGCTTATCTCTGTACACGAGGCCTAGACGCCAGGAGCCATGTTACACAAAGACAGAGAGGGAGAGAGAGAGAGCAAGAGAGAGAGAAAGCAAGAGAGAGAGAGAGAGAGAGAGAGAGAGAGAGAGCGAGAGAGAGAATGAAGAAAAGGGGAATTTCTCTACATTTATCTCTGTCATTAGGGCAGGCCACACGCTCACAGCCTCCTCTCAGCAAATGAGCCTTGAATATTCATGACAGCCCAGGCTGGCCTGGGGACACTGAGGAGACTGTGGATGCATTTTGTGTGTGTGCATGTGTGCATGTGTGTGTGTGTGCGTGTGTGTGTGTGTGTGTGTGTGCGTGTGTGCGTGTCTGTGTGTATGTGTGTTTGTGTGAGAGAGAGAGAAAGAGAGAGAGTGACAGAGAAAGAGAGATAGAGAGAGAGGGAGGGGAGCTTGTAGTGTTACAGTGACAGAGTAAAGCAGAATTGCAGCCTACTCTCAGTGTAGTTCAGTGAGAAAGAGAGGAAGGGAGGAAGAGAGAAAGGAAAGAGAGGGGGAGGTAACAGAGAGAGGGAGGAAAGGGAAAGGGGGAGGAGGAAGCCAGAGGGTGGTGGGAGGGAGGCAATAAGAGGTAAAGTGTTTATTGAGCCATCTATTTATTCTCAAACATGCCCTCATTACTGACATGGAAAGAATCCAATTTCCTCTACAGAGGGGAAAAAACGGGGGAAATACACAGAGCACAGGCAGGCTGGTGTGTGCTGGTACAGGAGAAAAGCCACACAAGAGGAGGTAGAGAATGGCAAAAGAAATGAGAGAAAGAAGCTTTTCGTCTCAGCAGGACAGGTACAGAACTGTTAAGGGGTGAAGACCGTATGAACAGACCCTTCTAAACATGAGAGGAGGAAAAAGAGAGTGGGAAATGAAAGTAAACAAGAAAACAAGCAAGAAAGAAACAACAAAAGAAAGAAAGAAAGCTCAATGTTGAATTTCTCAATACTGTGGGGGGTTCTTTGGTTTCCCGGGGGTCTCAGGTATCCCATCTTTCTGACATCACCATGCCAGTTATAGCCCTGTGGTGGTCAGGCTGAAATCAATCTACAGCTCACTTTAACGAGACCAGTGGGACCCTCCATGCCAGCCACGGCTCATGCAACCTCGCAGAACAGAGGGATACAGGAAGAGTGGAGGACGAGAAGATACATGGAGAAAAGAGCTGAGAGTCCAGAGAAGAGGATAGTCCCACTGGACACAGTCTTACAGCACCAACTCAGCCTGCTTTGTATTTTGAAAGCTGGTACAGTATATAAGGAACTGATTAGCACCCGTTCGGGCATCATTTAGAAATGTTGATTTAGATGTTGTTAACTTCTGTAATCCCTCTTTTGTAAGTTTACGATGCAAATTTCTCATCAGTGTTTTGAAATCACTAAAACATTACACAGAGAAGTGTTTTATAGTCTGTGATATTCCCAACTGCATACAGCACTGACCAAACAGATGTGAGTTTGCTTTTGTTTTGTATAGAAATGGTTTAAAGCTTAAAGCTGTATAAAGCGATGGAATTAAATGACACAAAAGTGTTTTATAGTGGCCATTAGATACATTGTGCTTCTAATTGCATGTAGAAAATATTACTGTTAGTTAAACAACAATTATCTCTTGCTAAATACTATATATAGCAAGAGATAATTACAGTGTACAAATATTATTGAGTCATACAAGCTATATTACATACATTAACAAGAAAGCTAAATATTATAGCACTTATGAGTAAATGTTACTCACTATAAAACCATGGGCCAGTGTGTGTGTGTGTGTGTGTGTGTGTGTGTGGCCAGGACCCGATGGTGGAATACAGGGCGCTGTGTGTATTTTTGCCTCCAGTTTTATAATAATCCAGTGGCAGCCTTTATTAATGACATCTGCCCTACCGCAACAGGCTTCATCACTCTGCTTTTATTAATCTCCGCACTAAGGCTTGCTTCAAGAAAAAATACACAGCAGAGTACATGGCTTTTTAATAGTGGGCCAGAAAATACAAGTGCTCACACACAGAAGAACCAACCCTAAATGCTGCTGAGCCTTAATGCAGAAAGCGTTCTTTTTTTTTCTTTTTTTTTCTGCTGTGCCGGGGCCTTTTGGGATTCCTTAGCTGCTAGAGGATGTTAGCGTAAATAAAAACATCCTTTGGCAGGGAGGTGCAAAATGCTCCATGGAAAAACAGCACGGCTTTAAAGCAGCTCTCACAACAATGGGGGCTAATTAGCCAACAAAAGCAGCGCAGTCCTGAGAGGGAAAAGATCAGCTGTTTTTACCATTTCATCAACTTTTCACAGAGGGATGTGGGGAGCTGTGGGAAAGCTGGGGCCTTTTTCCATCTAAAATGAGGCTTATAAAAGTGATCAAACAGGTTGAGGGGCATAGGCAGGGGAGCACTCCCTCAGGATGACTCAGTGGACACGGTCCAATCCAGAAGACCCGGGGGAGCCAGCTATCATTATAGCTGCCTTTTAAGATGGGCTCAAGCCCTTTTAAAAACAGCTCCCCCTCCTTTCACTCTGTCTTAGTTTCTCCCATAGGATGCACTGGACCCCAAAAGGCTGTGGAGCATTTGATCTTTGGGCAGGAAAAGGCAAGAAAGCATTCTAAGTGCGAGTGAGTGCTAGATAGCGGATATGGATGTGTATATGTGTGACCGTGTATATGGATTTTGTGAGTGTGAGTGTGTGTGTTGGAAAGAAAGCCAGATGGTCATTTGGGAGCAGGTCATTGTAGATATGTGTATGCATGTGTATGAGAGAGAGAGAGAGAGAGAGAGAGAGTGTGTATGTGTGTGTGTGTGTGTGTGTGTGTGTGTGTGTGTGTGTGTTTGTGTGTGTGTGCGTATGTGTGTGTGTCTGTCTTCTGGTTGGAGGTATGGGGGGCGCTTTGTTATCTTTCTCTTCCACAAAGGACAGAGAGCTGGCTGGGCTGAAAAGCCCTTTTTTGCACCTCTTTTTGTGAGCAGAAGCAAAACAAAATGAAAGACACAGCCTTAGCCCTCCCCTGCTGCCTAAATCACAGCGCTACAAGAATGTGCATGCAAAACACTGATGAGAAATTAAATCATGTGTATGATTGAGTGTGTTCGCTATACTGATAAGAAGAAATAGTCTCTGTGCTATACCTGGCTTCTAAAATCAGTTCTGGACAGCCCTAACCGGAAAGAATAAACAACAATACGTCTTGAGGCATTACAGCAAAATGCATCTTGCCTAGTGTGTATGTGTTTGTGAATGGATGGTGTGTTGGGAATATATGCATATAATATTTGCATGGTACTCCAGTGGAGGGGAAATGCATGTTTGTTTAAGCACCTTCACTTTCTTTGCTAGTGCTCCTCTTTTGCTGTCGTCTCTCCAGGTCAGCAAGTTCACTCAGAAGCTCCATGCCTTGATGAAGAGGCACTACTGGGGCTGGCACTGACACGGAGGAAGCCATATGAGCATCTCGCGTGGCACAGAGGGCTGCGGCAATCAAAAGCTCCAGACTCCAGATGCACGAGCCTGGATACTGGTTACCCAGAGACAGCGGCTCAGATAGGGGTGAAGAAAGTGGAGAAGACTGAGTGATCTCCTGGAGATCTGCTGAATGTATAGGTGAGACACAACCTTCATTAGGAGTCCTATCTTGATTATCCTCTGGAGGATCAATGGACTGGAGTTCCTGGGAGGTGATGGTAGCATCCTGAGGAGGCAATACAATTCCTTCCTCCTGCAGTTTGACATCCACAGCTGGAGCATGGGCCTCCCTAACACAGTCACGGGAGAATACATTGGCTGTGTCAGTTTGTGGTTCATCCAGCGAAGAGTTTGAAACTGGACAAGGAGAGACAGGGGTGTGGGTAACTTCCTTATGCGCCTCCTCCGTCTCTTCCTCTACCTCTGTCACCATTTTCCCCCTCTGGACTTTCTCCCTCTGTGCCTCCACCTGGGCAGCCATAGTAGGAGATTGCACCTCCTGGCACACAGGCTCAGTTCCCATTGTGGTAAGTGAGAGGGATTGAGGTTCCGGTTCTGCAGGCTCTGCTTGCTCTGCTTCCAGGTTAGCATGTTCAGTTAAGTGGACCTCCTGAGGAGAGGGACCAGCCTTGTAACCAATGGCAATGTCAGGGTAGGTATAGCCTGGTGGAAGATCTACAAACAAAACAAAAAACAATGTGTTAGTTGATCAGAATTTTCAGGCAAAGCAAAGCTTGCATATTCAGTAAAATGAGGCTTAAATCTTGGAACTGAATTTCTTCTTCCACTCCAAACTAAAATTCACTCCAAACTCCAATCAGCACCACTGTTGGTTTATAGCATGTACAAGCCATGCATTATTTTTCATTTGTTACAGACACCCCGGTGTGA
Organism: Brachypetersius altus; assembly: GCA_037974465.1. Taxonomy (NCBI): domain Eukaryota; kingdom Metazoa; phylum Chordata; class Actinopteri; order Characiformes; family Alestidae; genus Brachypetersius; species Brachypetersius altus. The sequence continues at coordinate 32,996,871 of JBBPDB010000108.1, forward strand.
CCTTGCCAGTTAAAGGGGCATGGCTCCTGCTGCTGAAGTGTGGAGTAGTGTGATGTATATGAAGTATACTCCATCTCCAGTGACAGTGTGTACCATTCAGGCACTGCGTCGCATTTATCTATTACCACTCACACACATAATGGAGCACGCGCCATAAAGACTATGGGGCAGGCGTGAGTGAAATTTCCATGAATACTGAATTATGTTCAAGGGGTTATGAATGCAGCATGTGTGTGTGTGTGAGTGTCTGTGTGTGTATACTGTTTGGGTGCGAGAGATTGCATGCAGGAGTGTTTGTGTATAATTTAGTCTCTGAGTGAGCATGTGTATTCATCACATTTGGGGTGAGAGTGAAAATGACTGTGTGAGTAGCAGTGCATGTACGTCTGTGTGTATGCGTGTATGTGAATGCACCGCACGTGTGTGTGTGTGTGTGTGTGTGTGTGTGTGTGTGTGTGTGTGTGATCTGCTGCGTAGCAGGGTATATTGATGACAGCATGGTGTCTGGATGTGATTGCAGAGCTAGCCCTGTCACCCCAGTGCAGGATTATTGATGGTATCCATCCGCTCTCCCTGACAAAGCAGCCAGATGAATTTGTATCCTTCCGCCGGCCAGAGCTCAAGGACCCCTGAAGGATAAGAGACCCCTGTCTCCAATCTCTCCCCTGTCTATGAGCCTCTCAAAATAACCCCTAGCCCTTTTCTTTTCCTCACATACGTGTCCACACTCACACACAGAAAAGTATCTGAAATCTCACCAAGGTGTGCACACTGCCTTATGAACAAACAGATGATATATTCATCATCAGCATAAAGCAAGAAAACAAATATACACAGACTCTGCTTTTCTTTCATAAAAGAAAGTCGATTGTGGGTCATCGGTAATCAAAGGGCAGCATGCTTCTTCAAAGGCTTTGAGTCGCTTATCTGAAGCTCAGTGCATTTCTTTCCAGTCCGACTGTCCCTGAGCCTCAAAGGCAGGCCAAAGTCGCCCCTCTATCACCTATCCTTCTCTTTCTTTTCCTCTCTCTCCCTCTCTCCCTGGGGTAGCAGTGGACCCATGCATGGTGGCCAAGTCTTAACCTTGATAATGATAATGCAATGCGGTTTCTCCAGTTTTACCCATCCATGATGAGATAAATTCCATTTTCATCCCAATTCTATTCAGCCTTCAATACACAAGAAGCACTGGGTAATGTGATGTTACAAGGAAGTAAAAAGATCCGACCCATGCATGCTCCATAGCAGCTGTTGCCAGGTTGGACAACACGTATAGAACACTGGCAACAATCTCATTTAATATAATAAAACAACAAAAGAAAGCACAAATCACATTTTCTCAGAGTTGCTTAATTACTCATGTCAAACACTTTGAAACACACTTTGAAAAGCTATGCAAAAAAAAGAACATTCTCAAAGTATTCTATTTTTACACACTGTAAAAATTACCTCACAATGTACCTAATTTAGAGCTAAGTCATTAGGTTAAGTGAGATACAGTATGTGCTCTGAAAAGCTTCTGTAAAGCTTTCCTTGCCATGAAAAATGTACTATGGATAGGTGTTTGTCTAAATTCTTTAAAGACTTTAAGTACAACAAATTCCTTTTGGTTTTAAAGGTATAACCAGTAAAGTAAGCTTAGACTGAAGTGCACAATTCTCTAGACATGAATATACCTATAAAACACCTACAATTTAAAAAGCTTACTCACCAGGCTCCAGAGACTGGGGGTAGTCCTGCGGCGGCTGGCCCTCTCCTCGCTTGTCCTGGGACTCTGCTGCTTTGGGGAGGTGATGTGGGGTGGAGTGGGGGCTGAGGGCCGGGGAGCGGGGGGCTGCTACAGCTGGACTAGGCTCCGGGCAAGGGGTGCATGGGGTGCTCTTGGGATGCGGCCGTGGGGCAGGTGAATGGCAGCAGGGCGAAAGGCGAGAGGCGCAGCCCCCCGGAGAGGAGGAGGAGCGCGGAGGTTTACTGGACGAGGGGAAAGAGAAGGGCTTAGGTGGTTTTGGGGTCCGAGGCTCTGAAGAACTTTCATCCAGATCGATGGGGGGGTCCTCAGGTTTCATCTGTGAACATGAATGAAAGATTCATGAAGAGAGAGGCTCGTTTTCACTTGTAGCACTTAGAGCTTGATATAATTGTTTGAACCAGATGAAACCTGACTATGCATTTTGGGTTGAGAGATATTTCCTCAAGTATTTGAACTGGTTCTACATTTCCTGCCCACTACACAGCCTTTACGTTTGCACATGCTTTATTTTTGTTCCTCCTGCCAAATTTTGGGAACCCTAAACCATTTTTAATATGTTGTGGCAGTGGGGTCCACAAAGGCCCATAACGCCAGCATGAACACTTTAAGCTGCATTAGTTTATGCAATGGTTTGTAAAGCTGGAATTTAATCTGAATCTTAGGTCTTAGATCATGTAAATCTCAGTCGTGGTCTCCAGTTAATGAATCTCAGGTCCAGTATGGCCCAAATGTTTTGTCAGATCAGATCAAGCAGGTTAAATTTAGTCAGAATGTTCTTGGTCTACATTTGGATTCAGGCTAAAATAAAGCACTTCTGCCTGAGGAGCTCTAGAACTGAATAAATCTTCATAGAATAACAGAATTTAGGAAATCTCCATGTTAAACCTGTACTGCATAACTGACTTTGTTCATGATGGCATGAGGCAATGCTCATCAAAGGCTCAGAATCCTTCCTCATGCAGGAAAATATGAAAATACAGCAAGGAATTCATCCAAAATTCTGCTGACCCACAGTTCTTTGGTATTCTGCATCTCATTTATTTTCTATGCGATATTACTAACGGAAAAACCCAGATCTGCACTCGTTCATTTTTCAGAATAGCTCTTACAATGAATAGTTCTTACAAAGGGACAATGCATTTTTCTGATAAATGCAAGTGTATTGCTTAACCATTCAAGTAAATGTTTTCATGAGTTCTTTTGGCCTTAAATACTACAGATTTGCAATAAAAGAAACACTGTTTTTTTCCACAACACTGAACACTGTACTGTGTCTGGGGACACAGGGTGGCCTTCCAAAGATTATGGACCTTACAAAAGCAGTTGTGCTTCAAGAGTAATTAAAATAAATCCTAAAAAATAAAATCATGTAGGGGGTGTCTCTTACCTGAGAATGTGAGTGCCTGTGTGCTAGCTCCCTTGCCTGAGCTGCTCTGTGATGTTGCTGGTGCTGATGCTGCTGGAGAACATAAAGCTCCTGTTGCCGTAGAAACTGGCGGGAATAGACGGAGGGATGCTGTATGTGTGAGGCTGGCCCTCGAGGCCCATACACAGAGGGCCACAGTCCCTGCTGCTCCATCACATCTACAGAGAGGGGTGGGGGTTTAGAAGAAAAGATTTTTTTAGCCTTAAGATAGAGTGTCACTTGTCACTTGTATTGATTTAATGGGAAAGGTGATATTTCATGTGTTCTCTTCTTCAACTGTGTAATTTTCCTTTTAACTTTTACTATTTAACATCTATTGACAACATAAGCATATGAAAGCTGGTATGCAAAAAGCCTTTCTAAGTGGCCAAAAAAGCTGGATGCTGTGGCCTGAGGGCAGATCATGCATACACACCGTTCTATTTCACATCTCCTCACTCCTGACTCTTAGTTGTGGCTTACCTCCACCAATGAACTCAACACGACGGTCACCAGTAAGCTCAACAGCTACACTTGCCTGCTTCCTACTACCATAGAGTAGTGCCAGTCAAAGAAAATCAGTCCTACTAACACAAACTGTCACATGAATGTGGCTTTTTGCATGAGTCCTTCCTGACAGGCTGCTAGAGGGGAAGAGGAGGGCTGAGTCCCAAATGGCACACTCATTCACTTGAGCTCGGATGGTCTCAAGATTTGAAAGACTTTAGGGTGAGATAAAGGGTTATGCACTTTAAAAACAGAGCAGATGTCCCAAGATACTAATGCACTCAACAATGTTTGGACCCCACACAGCTTACAATATTTGCCAGAACCTGACAGTACTACTTACACCCTCTTCTTTCCTCCTGCTTTTATATTTTATGTTACTGTCACTATTGCCAAGTTGCTTAACTTAGTAAAGTATCTTAGCTGATTAGAAATATGGAATTTATTTGGCGGCTGGGGCTAAGTGTGGATAGAATTTTGTTAGTGCTGTGGGTTCTCTGACTACATACAAATTCTAACCAAAATTTCCTAATTGAATGTCGAAGCTTCTCGTGCTGGTGATGCTCTCAATTATATGGCTAGAGATTCATGCTGCTCTGATTGCAAAGCAAAGACACCATGTGAGCCTGAGGAAAGGGTTATCTGAGGAACGTGTTTACCATATTTTCCTGGGCTCTAGGACAAATGCCTGTGAGAGTGGGAGGGATAGAGAAAGGAGAGGACGAGGCATGGGGAGGGATGCACAACAGCTGTGGACTTTGTCTCAGCCTTGAGATTCAGCCCACAGAAAATTTCAACACAATATGCTTCTTTTACGGCTTTTCACATGCTACTCATTCTGGGCCTCCTCCTCCACCCGCTCCACCCGTTCACTCCTTCCCCGGTGAGCGGCGTGGCCCTTTGTTTGGGCGAGATTACTGGGATGGGGGTAATGTTTCCCTGGGGAAGGGTCCGGTGGGTGCACTTCCCCTCTAGGTTGTGGCTCCTGCGGAGCGCGGAAGGGAAAGTGCTGCGCTGAAGCACACAGAGCTAATTAAATTTCACAGGCTGAACCAGGAGGAGGGAATCTACACACAGCTCAGATCACTCTAGCGCTCTGCACAGGCTCACACAGCACATAACAGCCACGGTCAAATCAGAGCACCAGGAATGGCTAGGTGAGCAGGTGTATGCAATCAAATAAGTGAAATAAACTACCATGAGCTTACTTTGCAACGCAACACAATGTACTGCAAGACCAGGCAATATTTCTTATACGTACACCAATACTTCAACAATGGTGTCAGATAATAATATTCATTTTTATGTTTTAGCTGTGAAAAATCCAGATTAATCGCAAGGTATGCTATTCTTACGTTGTGTTAAGGGGAGAGAAAAGCTGAAAACTAATACAAATACATTCTTAAAATGTTGTTTATGTCTGATTAATTACAATAATCACACAAATGTTACCTTTAATCTAATTTTGACACAAGCAGAGCAAATCAACATATAAAGACATTGTTTTAGCCTAATGTCTCTGCTCAAGGGTTCATTATTAAAAGAAACTTTTTACTGCATTTTTGGAACAGCATTTTAAAAATGCATTCCAGCAGTGTACTGCAAGACAAACAGTCCAAAGCAAGTCACAGTCCAAGACGGCATAAAAGCACAGAGCATCTGTCTATCCAAATCTTCAATGCTGAAAGCACCAAAGGACCACAGCAAAGAGCTCGGGCCGTTAGCGCTCCCTAACACCATTTTTATTCCTCTCCCTCATTCCCACACACCCATACAGTAGAGGGAAGCCTGAAGAACAACAGCTTTTTTCACACCTTTATAGACAAATACTATATGTGAATTCTGACAAGCAAACATTTACACATTCCCTCATTCATTTGCACTGCACTTCCACGACCCCCACACAGACATCGCCCCACAAGTCTGCTGTATCTCTTCCTCACTCTTTCGTCTTCTATCTTGCACACAATCTCTGCTTACCTCCAGCAAGCATTTAGTCAAACACACCAGCTACCTGCTTGAAATGATAATTTGTTTAAACGGTTTTTGCAATTTCGCTCCGTGCATTCAGAGCGAACATTAGAATTAGAATTGTGAGACCATTCCCATTAAGCTGATAATAAGATGTGCTGCAACTGCCAGCATGGCTTAGTGAAGCATTTTACAATGATTACAGAACGATATAGGGGAACAGAGTGGGGGAAGAGACACCTCATCGCACCAGCAAAGCAAATGATCTTGAGCTATAAGGAGCTACAGCGTTGTGGGAACCACAGAGAAAGCGTGGACTGCTGTCCATTAACATGCCTCGCATTTCTATTCGAATATCTGAGTGACTGCAAGCATCCGTGGCTCTATAAGAAAGGAACATTTTTGCCAGTGTACCTAGGTGATGGGCGACAGGGTGGGCAGCTGGTTCAGTGGGCAGGACTACCAGGGCAGCAGAGGGGTCCTGAGGCAGAGGCAGGACAGGCTGCAGGGGGCTGGGCATGGCAGCAGAAAAGGCAGGTGGAAGGTTCTGGTGGAGGGCGGCGTGACTTAAACCTAAAGACGAACCACAACAACAAAGAGAGAGAGAACAATAGAAGAGACGGTAAGAAAGAAAAAATTTATGCAACTCCAAACTCCAGTACACTCTACTGTAATCTAATACTCCAAGCTAGCAAATGTCAAAAACAAAACAGTTAATAAATAAATACACACAGGAGGGACCATCACTTATAAAATGTTGCAAACAAAGGCTGCAAAAGACATAAAAATAGCTTCAAATGTCATAAAACAGCAGGAATCAGTTGCTTTGCTGACCATATGAGTGCCCCATCCAGAGGGAAGGACTTCCTGTTCGAGACATCCAGTGATGATGTGCTGGGTGAGCGTGTGCAGAAGGATCAGCTCCTAGTTGGCTGCCTGGCACAATGAGGTGAGAGGTCAGATCTCCATGGCAACTACTGGAAGGGTGGATCCTGGCAAACTCAACTCGGTCCTTATTTTCCCTAAACAGAGCAGGTATTAAAAGTGTCATTCATGAGGAGAAAAAACACAACAGGCAACTTTGCATTGAAGCTTATTAGATTACTTCTTGTTACTTAAAGGAATTAAATAATACCTGAGAAGGATTTCCCTTTCTCTGTCTAGTGGAGACAGAGTCAGCTGCTCCTCACGTGCCCTCTTCCTTTCCTCCTCTACCTCCTGCTCCAGTGGATACAAGGAGTGTCCAACCTCTGACACAGAGAAACAGTTCAGCCAGGAAAAAGTTTCAACCCAGCACTGACAGTTCCACATTAAACCACCCTGGCAGGCCACTGTCGACTGTGAATCATTTCGAAGATTCCCTTAGTAGTTAAGGCGATATGACATGAGTGAAATCAATCAGTTATAGAAACTGTGGTCGACCTGCACAAAGTAAAAAGAGTTTGGCAACCAAACCCTGGTTGGCACTAAAATTACTAAAACACCCAATCTGGCATATTACACTTCTGAAATGTCAGAACCAATTTGCACGTAGCTGATTACGTGATTTAGCAACCAAAAATGACTAATTGGAGATCATTTCTGTAATCACACATTCAGCTATTCACATGTGTAGTTTCCAAAAGTTCACAAGTAACGCTGCTAAACTGAAAATGATGCTTGTCTTGTTAGCGCAAATGGACACACACTCACCAACACACACACTAACACACACACACACATATATAACGCACAGAATGCACATACGCACATATACACACACACACACACACTCAAAGCCTCCTGCTGGTGGCTTACCCTTCATGCTGGGCAGCACTCTGCCGTGGCGGCTGTGGGTGGCATGTCCGTCTGGCAGGCGGCACAGTGGCTCTCTCTGCCTGGCGACTGCCATGGCGATGCCCACGGGGGGCTGCCGCACCTCCCCCTCCCTCTGCACTTCCCCCGAATCCCGGCCCACCCGCTCTGTGCGCTCACTTTCCCCAGAGGATGAGGATGCTCTCCTGGAAGGCAGCGTTTGCTTGCCCTCCTGTTGGGCACAGCTTGCAGTCCCTCCATTCCTCTCATTTCTCATGTCTCCATTTGCCATCCCTTGCTTCAGGCTGCCCAGGCCACCAAACGGGCTCTTCTGGGACAGTGGGAGTGGCTGTTGGTTGCTGTACTTCATTAGGTTCTTCATGGCACTGTTATCTGGCCCCTGAGGGCCTAGTGAGGGCTCCTGGTAGGCGGTGAAGGGAGGGCAAGGCCCACTGTCTCCTGATGTACCCTGACCACTAGAATCACAAGCTTTGCGTTTGTCAGAATGAGCCTGGTGTCCTCGTACTTCCCAAGATGGCAAAGTCCCTGTCTGATGTGCACTGTATGGTTGTGCTGCCATTTCCACCTCTGGTTTCCTCTTGTCTTGGGAACCACTGCTTGCACCAAGTTCTGGATCCTGACCACTGGTTCCAAGTCTGTTGCTATGCTGCTGATGGGGTATCCTAGCAACCCGTTGGCTGTGACACCCATTTTCACTGCTAGCCTTGCTTGATGGAATCCTCTGAGGAGGACCTGAGTGAGAACAGTCCCGGAAAGGAGGAGTGTTGGCGTAAGGGTTGCTTTTAGCCTGGCAGCTATCCTTGGCCCCCTGGGGCAAAGAGGGCCGATAAGCATCAGTCTCAGAGGAATTCTCTGTGGCCTCTAGGCTGCAGGACCGGTTTGGTGGATTTGAATGTGGCTGGTGATTATGACTGTGCTGTGGTGTATGAGGAGGATGGGGGCCTAAGGACCAGTCTGGGCCCTTGTCTGCTTTTCCATATACATGCTGCTGCTGCTGATGTGAAGGTTTTCTTTGGCAGGTATTAGATGGTGGGAGGGAAGGTGCTGGTGGAAGAACTATTCTGTTTCCAGCACTTGTTTTTTCTGGAGCTTTTGCCTTACCAGCGCCTTCTCCTCCTCCTTCTCCGACCATTCCTCCTCTTGCACCTCGACAGGTTGGGGTTTCAAGTTGAAAGGGCCCACTGGTCTTATCTCCAAGTGGCCCCACGGAGGGAACAAAGGTGGGCCCTGTCACTTTGGGGTCCCTGCCTGCTCCAGCGGCTAGGCCCTTGTCCTGAACAGAGCACATAGTGAGTGGGGCAGGGGGAGGGGGACAGTATAAATCTGGATGCGGATGATGTGGATGGTGGTGGTGGGGGTGAGTAGGGTGTAGCCATGATCCTCCAACTGCTGCACCCAGACCAAGAGGAGGGGGCATGGAGTAGGGCACTGGATGGGCATGGCCCAGCATGGCACTGTGGCGCAGACAATCCGACGAAGGCTCACTAATTCGCATCTCACCACTCACTCCCTCTTTGCAACAGAAGTTACTTCCACTCCGCTGCCGACCTGTCCCTATGATTGAGGCCCCTGGCCCAACACAACTGGGCAGGGACCCGCGGGCTACTGCCCCTGGCTCGGAGCTATTGTGGGCCTTGGTCAACAGGCAGGCACTGAGGTGCTTGGGGTTGTCCTTATGTCGGGGGTTCTCCTCTGGCCCCAAGCAGTGAAGCTGAGGTTGATGATGGGGGTGTAGGTGCTGGTGTGGGGTTGGCGAAGGTGGGCTGTGGTGCTGACGTTCCTTCACGTCTTGTTTACATCGCTCCTTCTCTTTTCCTCCAGCCAACACACCACGTTCTGCTACATCTGGCTCTTTTGAGCTTTTTTGGGTGACGCCTCCTGCTCCAGTGTCCCGTTCACGGCTACAGGAGCCCAGAGGGTGGCTAGGGGCAGTCCGAGTCAGTGGGGGAAGGCTGTGGTTGGTTGAGAGGAGATGGGGCTGTGATGAGAGGCTTCTGATATAGAAATCTAATGGAAAAAAGCAAAAAAGTTAATTAAAGAATGAGCAAGATTCTTGAGTTTACCTGATACAACAACTGAAGAATGTTTGTAAGAGTGTTATCTGCAGTAAAACAGAAGAAGTCAGCCGAACACACCTTTCGAAGTGTCATAGAAGCGATGCTGTCCGTAGAGAACACTGCTGTTTCCATGGTGATCTAGGGGGCTCATGGGTAGAAAGGTGGGGGCCAGGCTCCCAGAAAAGCGGGAATACCCTGGGGCTAGAGAGAGAGAGAGAGGGAGAGAATTGTCAAGAGAGACAAACTAAACATAAGAGTGACAGACTTGGCCTTTTGCTGTGCTGCGGCCATGGCGGAATGAAGGTCCACGAAGCCCTAGAGCAGGGCAGAACCTTTCCAACAACCCTGATAGGAACATGCAGATTCTGGTCTCCACTTGGCATTCATAAGGAAGGCAAACACCAAACATGGGCCTCAGCTCTTAATGTGGCTGAAATACTTCTTGTATTTGAAATCTTCCAGGCACAGAGATTTGATTATTTTCCGCCATGTAGTCTCCGCTACAGCCTCTGAAAGCCATATTTGGCCATGTTTGGGAAATAAAATTCATTAATAATTTGGTGAGCATTGCTGTTATTTTATCTCAAGAGCCGATCGTTCTTTGGGGGTGAGAGCATTTACAATGCAAATGTCCGTGCTCTTCAGCTATGTTTTGTATACAACACTTATACAGTGTAACCCATGAACTGGTAAGCTGTCAGTTTCATCTTCCCCAGCATTTTATGATTTGTTATGGTTTATCCAATATTTGCTTAGTACATGTAAAACACACACACACACAAACACAAACACCCACTTCTCATGGGTTCAGAGGAAGGTAAATGGCCGTTTTGTTCTGCTCGATTCTGTCCCTCCAAGGACATTGAACTGCATCCTGGGATAGTGGAGGCCACAGCAGGGGGGAGCAGTGTTCATGTGGAAACTAAACACATGGCCGAGCTGCAGACACAGAGCAGCAGAGGTCAGTGGCCAAGCAGCCAAGAGCCACACACTAGAACTGGCCCAAACACACAGAGGTACTCAACCAGAGTGTGTCAAATGCTCTGATGAGCAACTTTGCCTGTCTGAGGCTTTCGAGCGGATATTCGTCTATTTGAGCTAGATTTTATACTTTCCATCACAGGTACAGTGGAATTCTTTAGTGTCACCTCATCCCAGCCAGAGGAACAGAAACACACTCGTTTGTACTTTTAAGAAAGGCACCCTTTGAACTTTTCTCCAGAGCATGATGCTAATAGGTGCATTTTCTTGAGTCATCTACACTGGCCCGGAGCTCTGTGTGGTGGCTGATGCTAGCTCCTGCTGCTTTAGCCAAAATCATACGAGTACTGTGTGTGTGTGTGTGTGTGTGTGTGTGTGTGTGTGTGTGTGTGTGTGTGTTTAAATTCATACATGAAGTGGTAAGATTTGTAAGTGATCTTTATTGTTTGGTCATTTAGATATTAAGAAATGCTGTTTGTACATGTGTATTTACACTCTGGGGTACATCTTTGTTCAGTTAAAAATAAAACAGCCCAAACCATTCCAGTTAACAGCAGTTCATAAAGCTCATCGTCTACATTCCACACAGCCATTGTCCCAAAACACCAGCACCTCATTCATGCCCAAACACACGTCTGCATAGAGGCACACACTCACATGCACATAATCACAACCACGTGGATGAAGCAAAAAAAATAGTACAAGATATGAACCCACTGATGTTTAAAAAGGACGAATGAACACTTAACGAAGCTCGGTGTGTGTTGATTAGCTTCAGATCACACAAGATCGTACAAGAGCATCTTCAGATCATACAAGAACATGAGCAATGCTGAGATACAAGTGATGGAGAGGCGGAGTGTGGGAAAATACATGGGAGTGGGTGTGTGGGAGACAGAGAGTGAAGAGAAAATGAGAGGGTGTAAAACATGCTGTAGAACAAGAGACCGATCATGTACAAGAGACAGCAGGAGAGAGACAGTGTGTCTTAGAGGCAAAAGTGAGAGAGGGTGAGAGAGAGAGAGAGAGAGAGAGATTCCCCTTTCTCTACCTCTGCCGCTAATTGACAGCAGCGGAGCGTCTTGCTGACAGTGACATCACAGGGGAGTCCAGATGGTTAATATGAGGCCTTCTGGCTGCACCTGTTTCCTACAGCCACTGAATTTCAATTTCCACTACACACCATCCAGGGCAGGAGCAACAACACTGCAAGCTTACAGTCATTTGTAAACAGGTGCGTGTCTGCATAGGTGCTCTTGCGCATGTTAAAGTGTCTGTCTGTATGAGAAGAGATGAGAGGAGAAAAGAAGAAAAGAAAAGAAAAGAGAAGAGATGAGAGGAGAAGAGAAGAGAAGAGAAGAGAAGAAAAGAAAACAAAAGAAAAGCGAAGAGAAGAGAAGAGAAGAGAAAAGGAGTGGAAAGGAAAGGAGAGGAAAGGAGAGAAGACAACAGGTCTCCTCTCCATGTCACCATTTCTCCTTTCCACCAATTAATTTAAATGCCAACAATTAGAGGAGAACTCCATGACAGTCCAAAAGCAATCAGACTCTAATGATGTGCAATAAAACCCAGTGAGCCTCTGCCAGACCGCCACAGCCTATTACAGAGCAGAGTGGAGTGAAAGCTCACTCCATACAGAGCACTGAGAGACCACACACACACATATACACCAATCACTCATATGCATATGCACACACATACTCACACACACACATATACACACACACACACACACACACGTAGACCTCCCCCCCTCACAAATGTACACTAATGCATGCAAGAATGACAGGAAGGAGTCACTAGTAGACGTACTAGTGAGAAAAAGCTACTGGTCTACAGTCAGTATATACAGTCTGTTAGGATACGTAAATGATGGTGAAAGAGCTAAAATAAGCTGATCCTACATCATTCTACTGACTGCAGAAAGAAAGAAGAGTAGGTTTCAACAAGGAGGAACGTGTGTGCGCGGTGAGCAAGCCAGAAAGGCGGGGGAGGAATAGGGGGGGTGACAAAAACGTCCCCAGCCACATAGCCATCATCACAGCCAGAAGACACACAAACACATCTGCAAGCTTTATGCTGAGCATTTCATCTGTACTATGGGAAAAAATATTAATGAATAACTTTCCTTCGGCTTTTTCTCCTGCTCCCTATCTTTCTCTCTCCTTTCCCCCCCCCCCCCCCTCCACTTGGCACATCATCCTGTCTGTTAAACTGGCTTCCACTCGTTCTGCCTCCTGACTGAGCTCTCGTGGGAGTGCTGAGCACTTCAGCATTACACTCCGCTTTATATCCACCTGTCATGCTCCACGCGCATGCACACACACACACACACACACACACACACACACTCACATGCTCCCTTTCCTGACTCTCCCCCATTGCTCAAGTGTAAGAATATGAGCCAGTATGTGTGAATGGATAATGAGTTATAGTTACAGCTCAGCACTGCAACCAGTCACTTACAGGTCAAAGCCACACTTGCGGTGTAATTTAACACCAGCTCCACACCTACCCAATACACACTACTATTCATTCGACTACAGAAATATTCCTTTCACTGTAGCATGGCCGTACATGGAAAATACAATGCATTGCAATGTATACTACAACACGCAGAACAATCAGCTAGAGTGCATGATACTTACCATACACCATTCATCTTCTATGGAGGAGAACATGAAGATGTGCACACACACATACACACTTACACTAGGATGGAATACTGACACACACACACACACACACACACACACACACACACACACAAATGCATAAATGCACATAAATGCAAGGTGGGGAGTTGACTGAAGAGAAAGAGAGGCAACCTGCCCACCTTGTCTTATAATTGAATGCGAGAAAGAGAGAGAGATGTACAATATGCTGTACTGTTAACAGGATGGGAGAGTGTTAATGAGAAAAAATATGCAATGAAAGACAGCAGAACCTAAAAGAGGAAAAGAGGCAGAGGGGAAAGAAGGGATGATGAAGAAGTAAAAGTCAAAAAAGTGCAAATCAGATAGCAGAAGGAGGCGACGGAGGGAATGGCAAGAGCAGAAGAGCAAAAACGGACAGTGAGAAAACAATGCAGTAAGTGATAAAGGTAGAGGAGAAAGATTGTGGCCAGAGGGACGAAAAGGAATGACATAAAAACGAATGAGCAGAAAAAGGGAGAGGAGGAAGAGCAGCTATAAAAGCCTGTAGGAGAGGGAGAACTAAGAGACAAATGAAAGACTAACAATGTGAGAGAAAGAAAAACTGTGCAAAAGAAGCGCGAGCACCAGCAAAAGCAAGCAAGAAAAAAAAAGAGGGGGAGAGGGACAGAAAAAAGAAAGAAACAAGTGAAAGATGGAAAAATGAAGAGAGAGAGAAGAGTGAGAGAGAGAGAGAAAGAGACAGAAAGAGAGAGAGAGTGAGAGAGAGAGAGAGAGAGAGAGAGAAGGAGACAGAAAGAGAGAGAGGGAATGGAGGGCAGATCAGTATTGGCTGAGTGCCAGATGTTGGAGCTGAGCCAACTGGCAGCGTGCCGATTGGGGCTTCCAGACTTCAATCCCTAAAAACAATCATTTGGACAGAGTGTGCGTGTGTGTGCGCGTGTGTGCGTGTGTCTGTGTGTGTGTGAGAGAGAGACAGAAAGACAGAGAGAGAGACAGAGAGAGGCAGGGAGAGACTGTGATTGTAAAAGAATACGAACATGTATGTGAGTTAGTATCGAGTGAACGATCAGCTTACTATTGTATTCACTATCATAGAATACATAAATTCCATTTCTCTCCCTCTCTATCCAAAACACACAAGCCGAAACACTATGCTCTGTGCCAAGTGTTGCTTCCTCCACCAGCTGGGACATCAAAGGTGATCCCCTCTCTGCTGCTCCGAGCCAGCGCTCTCTCCCTCTCTCTCTCTCTCTCTCTCTCTCTCTCTCTTCTCCTTTCTCACTCTCTAGGCCTCTGTCTTGTGCACAAACATCACTACACTGAGGTTTTGTCTTCTACTCTGTCATTCAAGTGCATGCAGAGTTTGTCTCCTTCTATTCAGATTTTGCATTAATGGCACAATACACACACAATGAGAACATTTAAGCAATTCACCCTCAGACAATATTTGTTTTCCCTATGTGTGTGTGTGTGTGTGTGTGTGTGTGTGTGTGTGTGTGTGTGTATGTGTGTGTCTGTGTCTGTCTGTCTGTATATGTGTGTGTATTTGTTTTCCCTATGTGTGTGTGTGTGTGTCTGTCTGTCTGTCTGTCTGTGTATGTGTGTGTATTTGTTTTCCCTATGTGTGTGTGTGTTTGTGTGTGTGTATATAAAAGTAAATGCCCTGTCATCAGTGAGTTTACCCAGATGGGAAAACAGGTGTCCTGTTCACTTTTAACTCCAGCACATACACACACACACACACACACACACACACACACACACACACACACACACATACAGAAACACACCAATCACCTAT
>JBBPDB010000108.1:33012008-33027057 GCA_037974465.1 Brachypetersius altus
CACACACACACACACACACACACACACACACACACACACACACACACACACACACACACACACACACACATACAGACGCACACCAATCACTTATATGCACATGCCCGCACACACAAACACGCACTAATGATACTTTGATAAAAAACAGAAACAACCTGGTTTTAAAGAAGGGAAAGGAATAGATAGAGAAAAGGAATGTTCACACTCCTTCCTCTCTTACACACACACATATAATGTGAATGAGCTCATCTGCAGAGAAAAAAGCAAAGCACACACTTCTTACCACACAAATGGCCACTGAACACACGTGTATCAGTTTGGTAGACTGGTATTTAGACACTCATGTTTGGCCTGTTTTTACGGGATGATATATCCACACACATACACACACACTCACACACACACACACACACACACACACAAGCATACACATAGACACACACCTGACCGGGGGAGATAAAGTGATCGGAGAGACCACCTGCCCCACCACAAACGGTTCACAGCCAAAAGAGGAGCCGAGGGGCCACGAGAGAGGGGAAACCGCCCATGCACACACACACACACACACACACACACACACACACACACACACACACACATAGACAAACACACAGAGCTCCGGAAGCCAGCTCCTCATGATGGCAATGTAAGCAGCCTCAACGTTTTTCACCTCACACACACAGAAACAAACAAAAACCCAAAGCCAGTGTGTCACTGCTGGCTGTCTAGGTGGGAAGTAGGCCGTTAGAGATGGCTTTAAAAGTAAGGGTCATGAGACCCTGGGGCCAGACAGGGGGAAACCCCTCAAACTCTCAAATGTCTCTTAGCATTTATACTATGCTGAGGTAGTTCATGTTACATACAGACACTCAAACATGAACAGATTACTTTAGTCATATAATAAAAATACATCTTAATGCCAAACAACATAAACAATGTGCACTGCAAAGACACACATACACACACACACACACACACACACACACAAACAGACGCGCACACACACACACACAGGCCCGCCACTCACATCCATGTTTAAACACAATAACGCTCTAAAGCAGCTCCATCTGTCTCAGACTCCATAGGGGTTTGCGTGGATCGAATCAAATTCAAATCAGAATTAAAATCACTCTCTCCCCCTAGCCCTGTTGTTTTCCTCTGTGCCCTTTCTCCCCCCACCCCCAAACATGCACAGACAAGCACACACCCTGTGTCCTTGCAGGTCAGGTGGGCCATTGCGCTGTCAGTAGAAATGCAGTGGTCTCAGGGGGTGAGCAGTGCTGGGTAATTGCTTGGCTCATTTTGATGACATGCTCTTTATGCAAATGAAGCAGGTTTGGGATGTGGGGAGGGAGGGGAGTAACATACAGCAGACCAGGAGTGAGGAGACATGGAGTGTTACCGGGGGAAACAGAGTCATCCAATCAGCTGCACCAAGGGGCTAAATGCAATTAAAGCCTGATTCCAATAATGACCTCTATCAACATAATAGGCCCATCTACATCATTACAGACACATTCTATTATCATTATTATTACTACAATTATCATTATTGTTGTTATTATTGTTATTGTGGTGTTATTATTGATTAGTTTTTGTAGCTGCAGGAGAGCGTTGTGCCAAACCAGACGCACAGAGACCATGACTGCATTTCCCTCTCTCTCTCTCTCTCTCTCGTTCTCATTCTATTTCTCTCTTTCTCTCTCTCTCTCGCTCTCTCTTTCTCTCTATCTCTCTCTTTCTCTCTCTCTCTCTCTCTCTCTCTCTCTCTCTATCTTTCACTCTCATCTGCTTCCATCCTACTGTAACACAACCTCTTTTCACAATCCCACTTGCTCTCATACCCTCTCTCTCTGCCTCTCTCTCTTTCTCTCTCCCCCTCACCCTCTCGTGTGCACGCACACACACAGATTTGTTCAGTCATTGAGTTACAGTAGCTCTGGGTGCCAGCAGCAAAGCCCCACTGTGCAGCCTGCCAACAACAATTACTGTTCCACCCTGCCAGCTGCCAAAAGCTCGGGAGATACAGAGCACTTAACCCACACTATACTGCACACACACACACACACACACACACACACACATACACATACACACATACGTGCATGCACATTCTGTTACAGTCTCAGCCATTTTTCAGAGTCCTGTGTATATACAATAAAATTAGGGCCACTGACAGGTAAAATGAATATCATTCATTATCTTGTTACAGTAGCACCCATCAAGCAGTGGAACATATTACACAGCAAATGGACAGTCGGTTCTTCAAATTGGTGTGATGATGGCAAGACGACTGTGCCAGAGCTTCTTCAAAACGGCAGGTCTTGCTGGTATATATAGTTTTTAGTTCCTACCAAAATGGCTCGTAGAAGAACAATAGGGTAAACGTGAAATTGGTCCCAAGGCAAATTGAAAAAGTTCATACTGGCTTGGCTTGGACAGAAACGTGTCAGAACAGAATGTAGCCGCAGACCAGTCATAGTGCTCACGCTGACGCTATAATATCGTATTGTTTAATACATACGATATGTACAATGGGATCATGGAGAAATGGAAGAAGGTGCCTCCAGCCTCTTCAGTTCAACTGAGCATCTGTGGGATTTTAATGGACAAACTAGTCCAATCCATAAAGACCCCAACTTACAGGACCTAAAGGGTCTGCTGCTAACGCCTTGGTGCAGATACCACAGAACATCTTCAGAGGTTTTGTGGACTCCATGCACAATATTAGATGTTATGGCTGACTGATGTAAAACAGTGTGTTGAACCACATCCAGAGTATTAAACTTCAATCTGACTACAAAGACCAGCATACATAATGTGTATAAACACATGTACATGCAAAAACACACACCCATATTGTGAGTGTATGTGTAAACATTCACATGATGATATATTACTGCAGTATCAGACATTTAGTATACAATGAATCTTCACATTAGGAGGTGCTTGTATTAAGTATGCTTTAAAGATAACATTTATTTAAAAGCCTGGAACATATTGTCGCTTTAGTGACAACACCACTGTTTGAAAACGGCAACTGGTCTGTGCATTAAGTTACAATTTCATGACAAATGAACCAGCAAAAAAATCACTATATTTTACTTCCTATAGCATTTTATTTGAGGTTTCATTTTAGGTTTGCATTGAAAGCATAATTACACAGATGGGGTTATTGCACAGTACCAATACAAACCATGCACAAATGAACATATACGCAACACATATAATGCAGTTGTCCAGAGTATTCCAAACACTGTTCTAATGTTCATCCACATGTATATCCTCAGTGTGCATGGCTACAGCAGAGGTTAGGACAGAGGGGATTTCTGTAATACACATCTGAGATCAGGATTAGGCTGAAAGACAGCTGTTATAGAGACTTAACCACAGCTCATTCCAAACACTGCCACGCTGGGCCTGGGCAAGAAGCACTGTTTACACAAGCCTGTGATGAAACTTACAAAGAAGTGTGTGTGTGTGTGTGTGTGTGTATTCTTGCAATGCTGACACCACCACTACACGCTTGCACACAATCTAAACAGCAAACCATGGCACTGGGTACATGCGAACAAGGAAGAAATGAAAGAGAGAGAGAGTGTGGGGGGGGCAAACAAGTGAGAGAGAGAGAGCGAGAGAGAGAGAGAGAGAAGAACAGAAGAAGAGAAAATGTAGATAAGAGAACAGAGACAGAGAGAGTATGTGTGAGAGACAGTGAGAGAAAGAGAGGGGGGGCAGGGAGAGGCTTGTTCCATCAGCAGAGAGAAAGGACAACAGCAGGATGGATAACAACCGAGGAATAAGGGAAAGAGAGAGAAAGAAGGAAAGAGCTTGAAGGTTAGAGACAGACGGAGAGAGAAAGAGAGAGTGAGAGGAGAGAGAGACAGGGAGCAGCTTGTTTGAGTCTGTCCATCAGCATTCCTGAATGGAAACTTGTATTGACACTGTTGTTAGCACTAGCAGTAGTTATTTTCTGGTCAAGTAAAACATTGCTTATTTAATCCCTCAATCCAAAATATATCGGGGTGCATCTATGGCCCATAGAGACAGGTACAGATATCTTACCCTCATGTGGATGTGGGAACCAGAGCTGTGAGGGGGCGCTGGAGTGTGGCCCATTGCGGTACGGAGGGGAGGAGGGAGAGGAGGGGGGTCCAGAAGGGGGAGAACCCAGACTGCTGGCCAGGAAAGTACCCATGAAGGAGGCTGAGGAGTTTCCCATCAATCCAGTGCCTGCAGGTCAGAGACATTGAGACAGATTAGACACTGAGCAGAATCACGCCAGACAACAAACCTGGACAGGACAGATTGCACAGTTTACATTCACTCAAACAGCACACCAAAAAGGGACTTTCACAAAACAGGAATGTCCTGTTATAATAAAGGCCCTATAGGAGGAGAGTTAAGAGCTTGAAATTTCCTTCCAACTAATACAGCTCTGCTTAGTGAATTGCACAACCCATTTAAAAGCGATCGTTGCTTTTGAAGCTTTGAAAACCCCCAAAGGGGTATCATGACCCAGACAAGAGTCATCAGAAAGAGTCAGAGCAACAGAGAGACATTCTAAGGAATGAAAATGCAAATGTAAACTGCCCTCAAAATGGATCATGCAGAAACTAAATAAAATTAGCCAAATGAATTCATCTTGGATCCTTATACTTATTGCTTTTTTTGCTAATGTAAGGAATTTTGCTTTTTTCAGGTAAGCGGTTTCCCCTTTCTATCTTCAGTATTGGTCACTTGATTATCAGTCTCTCACAAGACGAAAAAAGGAATGCCTGCCACCGAGATAAAAAAGAGTGAGAGGGAGAGAGGGAAATAGAGAAGGAGAGCTGTAGTGTATGAGAGTCTCAGTGCACACTCTGCTGTAAATGCGGTTCCCATGATTAAGCCCCTGTGATCGCTGTGCCGTAGCAGCTCAGCTGCAAGTGAGGGCACACACACGTGCGTGAATGGGCACACACACATACACACACACACACACACACAC
The DNA here is from genome assembly GCA_037974465.1 of Brachypetersius altus. Lineage (NCBI taxonomy): Eukaryota > Metazoa > Chordata > Actinopteri > Characiformes > Alestidae > Brachypetersius > Brachypetersius altus. The sequence goes on from JBBPDB010000108.1 coordinate 33,016,999, forward strand.
ACTCTAATAGCACAGCAGTAAGAAGAGTTTAAGAAGTGTGCAGCACGCTCTCATTAAAATAAGCTAACCAAACAAGCACCAACAGACTACCTATACAACAATCTCTGGCAAAGGGTTCTGATCGTCATAGACAATAACAGATAGGGAGCAGAGCTGGCAGGCATTTAACAAAGCAGTAGATTGGACTATTTAACAGTCCAGTGTTTTTGGCCTAATTCAAGATTCTTTATTTCTCAAACATAGTTATACATGTACATATGGTGACAAGGGACCCTGGAATGTCTGTGACACTTTGCAATGTTACAATAAATTAAAGAATAAATTAAAGACTAGAACTAACCTAATACCAAATATGTAGAAAAGTATATTAAAATAAACAAACAATAAACGTGAAAACAAGTATAAACAAACATTTCAAGATGACAATAAATTCAACGTATTCATGTAATGATACAGAAGAAAAACAGTACAAAAGAGGTCAGAGATCGCTTAAATATCTTTGTTATCTCCTTGTATGTTTTGCATATTTTAATAAAATAATAATAGGATCGGAAAAAATGTTGAAAAGCCGCCATTGGCCTCCATGCAAGTTCTGAGACAAAGGATTTTTGTTTCTTTTCCAGAGCTTTAAACTGACCTCATGACAGACACAGATTAGACTGAACTTTACTGAAGGACTCTTTTAAAGCAATGATTGAGGATTGCCAATAGCAAATCTCCTAGAGGACAGATTTGCCTTTGGGTTCATGTTATATGGCTAACTGAGAAATCCTGCTTTGTTAAACATCCTCCTACTCTATAAGCCAGTAAAGAAGGAGGAGAGAAAAAGAGTTACAGAGGTAGATGGAGTGGTGAGTCATGAGAAGGACAAATGTGAACTATAAGAACAGTTGAGAGTAAAACCAGATGAAAAGAGTAGATGAAGAAGAAAAAGCAGAAGAAGACAGGGAGAGTGAAAGGGAAATATAATGAAGGAATGGAATGAGAGATAGAGTGGCTGCTCCCCTCCCCGGCACTTTGGGGGCCCCATGGGTGGCAGCCTCTCAGCCAGGGGAGCAGATTAACGGTCTAACGGCCAAACACAACACCTGCCTGCTCACCCTTGCTGTGGCCAGTCAAATACACATGTATTATTAACCATGTTTACTACTACACACTTACTGCACACACAGCTTATACATACACAAACTGGACACTGACACTCTGTACACGCATGTAAAACACGCACACTCGCTGGGTGCAGTCCGTAACGTACACACACTGCGACTGTATTTCAAACAGCATACAGAATTCGGAGCAAAACACACACAGGCCTGAATACACACCGTAATTATGGCTCTCATTCACACAGAGAAATTACTTTCTATAGGTTCACACACACAGTTCACATGCACATTTATATTCTGAACACGCACACACGCACCCATTTGTATTCGGAACACATTCATATGCTGTACAAACAAGAAGGACAGGTGGATCAAATGGATACTCTCGACGGGTAATAGGAGAAGGGGGTAAAGAATAATAAAAAAAAAGATAATAGGCTAGGAAAGAAATGCACTGTGAACAAACCTACCCCAATAATGCTGTTTCATATATATATATATTGGTTTCCATCTAACAATGACATAGAACACAAATGCTAACGCTTAAATAAATCAAATTAACATTTATGCAAATGCTCCAGATGCTGTGCAAATGTTTGTGCTTTATTAAGCTCAAAATCTAATTTAATTTAGCAATAAGGTGTTCATTACAAATGATTTGCGCATGGTGTAGTGCAGTCTATGGAATAATTAAATCAGCCACTTAAATGCAAAAAAAAACTTAGAGTCAACGGAGGGAGGGAGAGAGATAGAGAGAGAGCATTGTTCAACATGTGCATTTCATAAATTAAACGTATAAAATTCTTTCTTTGAAATTTACAAGGTATGCAATACTTTTTATTTTTTCCCTGGGAAAATAAACGTTAAGAGTTTCAGCTCACTGGCTGAAGTCTGCATTGTAAAAATGTCTGTGAGTTAGGGTTAACATAAAATAGAAAGTAACTAGGCCTTAAACTGACAAAAACATTTTTTTTTAAAGTACAAAATATAATTCATACGTTATTGATCTTTTAATGTGTTTGCGGAAGTTTTTTGGATTGAAAATATTAAGGCAACCAAGTTGTTGCCCTTTAAACAACACTTTTCTTTTTACAAAACCAGCCCTTCTGGAGTCAGTAGGAGCTCAGATCTTGAACTAAGGTGAGATGAAGTAGAATTTTTCACCTCCAAAACTGATAAAAGTTCATTAAAGCCGTGAAGAGGAGAAGGAGGAGGAGGAGGAGGAGGAGGAGGAGGAGAAGGAGGAGGAGGTTCCAGGAGATTTTAGAGGTGTGAAATTACCAAATGACTGCTCTCGCAGGATAAACAGTGCGCAAAACCACTGCTGAAGCCTCCAGCTGGAAAAGGAAGCAGCTGGGGGAAGGAAAAAGAAGAGGGGAAGAGAAAAGGAAAAGCAGTGTAATTGCAGGTTTGAGGAAAGGCTGGCCGTTGGAGATGGGGCCGGCTCAGACTCTCTGGGGATCAAAGCTGACGGGACACCTCGTCCTCAGACACACACACATACACACACACACACACACACACACACTCATACACTCCCTCCCACTGTGGCAGCGGTAAGCCGCCGCTCTGCGGGCAGAACACGGCTCATTACGCTGACCTGGGATCAGCATCCAGTCCAAGAGCAAACTTAAAGGACTATGATAGAAACCACATGGCTGGCCTAGGATCAGAATAAAGGGGGGTTTGTCCCTACAACTGCTCACTGCTCTCATCTTTACCGCTCTCAAGCCCAGCACCTCCACCACAGGCTCCACTACAGCCCACAGCAGGCCAAAATGACAGGCCTGCCTCATCCAGCCCTGCTGGGGTGGAGTCCCACCATCAGAACAAGATCTTTCAAAACGCTCAGAATCACTCACCTTCACAGTCTTCATACTAAATATTCCTAAACGGTTCTTGGCTTAGAACTAAAAAATACTTACAGTGGTACAGAATATAGTTAGAGGAGGTTCCTTGAACTTTTTCTACTCTCACACATATAAAAACATTCTTTAAAGAAGTGAAACTGTGGCATTGCGCCAAAGCAAACACTGTGTTTACTTTGTCATTAAGAGCACCTCTATACCCAGTGATTGTTACTACCATCACATTCTGCTGTGAAAATGTTGAAACTGAACTAGACTGAACACATGCTGCTCCAAATTCATATAATTTTACACTTGCCTCAAAAGCAGCCAATCTTTTTTTGTCCTTTTTCTGGCTAAGTCTGTGCAGTTTTATAAGGATAATATAGCTAACAAGTAAAGAAAGCTTATACTCCACTTATTAGCATTAGCAACTGTATGCATAAACCCCTTGCTTTAAACCTTGTTGAGAAATCTCAACTAGACTTGCTATTGCTGTTTCTGGCACTGTACGATATTAGCTATTTATCTATTACTCTTTTGTTACAGTGTTCTGAAAAAAAAATGGACAAAAATACAGACCCAGTTTGGACATGCAGTCTGCATAATGCTAAATAAAGGAATGTGTATTGTAGCTTCAGTGCAAATCTAAAGAAGCAAACGTTGGATACTAACCATGAATTAGATGATGAGTTGCATTTGGAGTAATCTGACAGTAGCACCAATAGATTCTTTTGCACAGCTATTATCTTAAAAGCAAAGACATCTAGTTATTAAACACATCCAGTTTGTAAAACGTTTATAAAAGTTGTAAGAACCTCTAAGTGGGCTGGGTGAACCATTGCTCTAGAGTAAGTGAATGAAAATATAAAAAGAACAAGACAGAAGTCACGGTGTCAGGTTCTTCTGTCTGCAGCCAAAGTGTAAAACAGCAGCAGCATCTTTGTGTCCCCCTTCATCCCTCTCTCTCTCTCTCTCTCTCTCTCTCTCTCTCTCTCTCTCCCTCCCTGTGTGTGTGTGTGAGTGTGTGTGGCTCTACAGTCTGGCAGCCAGCGAGCTCTATGTCTGCCAACCTCGCTGCTCTCCAGCTTAGCTCTTCGGTAGCACACACACCGAGCACTCCCCTCTCTCTCTACAGCCCTCCGCCAAGTCCCCTTTAATGAAACGTTTCCTCTTGTTTGCTTTGCTTTATTGACTTTTTTTTCCTCTCTCTCTCTTATTTTTCCATCTGCAGTGTGCCGGTGGGCTAAGCGTCAGCTGTGATGCCTGAAATGATTGCCCTGGCCCATCCCACTCTGTTTCCCTCCTCTGCCTCTAATAAACCCACCTGCAGAAATTAAACGCTGTTGATACTGGAATGGCAGGATGGGGGCTGGAAGAAGAAGGAGGGGGCAAGAGAGGGATAGCAGGAGGTCTAGAGGTTTCTCCCCACAAATGGAGAGAAGCAGCTGCCAATGCAAGCGAGCAGCAAGGCCAAAGGAGCACATCCAGTGTGTGTCACACAGCCAATGGGAGGCTACTACAGTGCCACAGGCAAGGACAGCACAGTTCTGTGTGTTACCGCAGGTAGAGGTGGACCAACCATTGTATGACATTGTATAACATGCTGTTATCTTTAAAATTGTAGAGCATGTTGCATAGCTGAATCCAGCAGCTGCCATCTTCACACTTTAAAACTAAAGGTGCCAAAGGAGTTCTTTGGAGTGGTACCAGAACACGACTACCTTACATTTCCTTAAAGAACCTTAAATCTATTTAATGAATACAACAGTGTAAACAAAACTTTGAAAGATTAAAGAACTTCCATATAGTGGAAAGGTTCTTTATCAATTAAACATTTTTCTCAATATTTGTACGTTCTTGAACCATTCAGGTGTCTTTTTAGCCTGAATGTGTGTGTGCTGTTTTTCCTTCTCTTTTTGGCCTCACAGCTTCAGTTTAAAACAAAAGAAGCAAATGTCGGACACCAAACATGCATTGGATGATCCACTAAAGTGCACTGATTATTGTTTTCTGAGGTTGATTTGTTCTATGATTTTCTGCGAGCAAGACCAGATGTTTCTGATTCAGTTGGGGATGGAAATGTTAACTGCCCAGACACACAGAAAAACAAAAGCCTATGACATTATTTTATTAATTCTCAATAAAACAAAAAACAACTGTTACCAGTTAAAGCTAATGGCTTTTTTGCTGAAAATGTAGCAACTCCCTGGAAAACAATACAGACATTATAAGAGTGCAGTGATGTGAGGAACAGAAGCGTCAGTTTGAAGTGAATGCAGCTGTTTATCTTCATTAACTACCTAACTGCCCTATCACACTGCACTCAGTCAGGTGATGTACTCTTAAGGGTCAAATCACATTAAAATTAATTGTTTGTCTTGGTCTTCTCCACAAGACACATTACATAGATAAACAGCTTTTCTCTTTGTCAGACTGATGACATGCATTGGTGGAAAAAGCACACTCATAAAACATTTAACTGAAAAGAAGGATTTCCCCACAGTAAATGGCTTTCTGGTCATCCAACTTGATTTACTAAAATCAGGTACTCTTAATCCGCTTTTACTGAAAGTTCATGAAAGTTAATTGAACTCGATTAACTAGTGTTGACTGAACTTATTCTAGTTATGTCAGTCCGACTTATCTTACAAGAGTTGGTTTGAAAGTGGTCGTTGTACTGTGAGGTAATTTGCTCTTATAGCCAACAATAAAGAATGGAACTTAAAAGAGATGGTAAGAAAACATGGAGAATCACATGCCCAGCAAATAAATGGGGCCAGGGAAACATATGTGATTTACTCAATGGGACTGGAATAATCCAATAAGTCCGCTTAACTGAAAATAATGGAGTAATAGTATACATCTTACTTTAAATGAAACAGACTTCACTTATTTGGGAATGCATTTTGTGATACCAGCTGGAAATCCACAAGACTTGGATAAACACAAATCATCCTCCTGACTTTGACTGGCCGATTAAACACTTGGAATAATCATATTTAACATTACATTACATCTGTTATGTTCTTTTTACATTAGTTTTCTTCTTTAATACTTTATGTACATTATGAAAATGTCATTCAATTCTTATCAACTTGTTTTCTTAATATGTATGAGAACCTCTTCTACATTTTTAAGTGGATATAAAAAAAAATGATGTCTAAATCTAAATGTAAGGATTAAAATGGACACTGGAGTAAAACTACTTGAGAGAAGTAGTAAAAAGGATATTTCATTATAATACATCGAAGTATTTTCCACCACACTGTATTTTCTCAATCCAGTGGCAAAATTTAGCTCATTTATTTTGCGTTACACATCACGTTTCCTTGGTTACAGGGAAGGAGCCTCAGCCAGTGTCCAGTCACATAATCACAATGAAAATCTGTCAGTTCTGAAATGTAGTAGATCCATCAATTCCATCCCTATAAAACAATATGGACTCAAAAGTCTCATCTGGAATGATGAGTAGAATAGAACCATATTTTGTAAATGAGTCACAAATTGGAAGAACCTTTTTAAAATCAAAAAATCTCCACATAAAGTAAAGGTTCCAAAAGCTTTTTCTGTGTGTAAACAATTCTATGTAAGAGTCTGGTTGCAGGATGCCGTGTCCTGCACTCGGTCAGGCCACGCTGAGGCTGTGCCGTCGTCTCTCTGGAGAGTGTGATTATTTACACAGAGAGCACAGCAGAGCCGAGTGAATCTCACACAGCCACTGCTTAAGGAAATCGGGTCATGTGCATACTAATCGCTGCCATCCCTGGCTCAAAGCGACATTAATCCAATTAAGGAATTAAAAGAAGGAATCCTGGAGTGGGGAATCCCAGAGTGCTCGTGCCACACACGCACGCACACACACACACACACACACACACACAGACATACACACAGTCACAAACGTGTGTGCGTGCATAATAGTGTGGTGTATGTTCTGCAGTGTCATCAAAGGAGAATCCCACAATGATGTGCTTCAGCAGAAGCAGACTTGTGCATGACGTCTGTGTGTGTGCGTGTGTGTGTGTGTGTGTGTGTACAGATACAGCAAGAGAGACGGCAGCTGTCAGTGGGCTATGTTGGCTGATCTGTTTCGTGTCCACTGCGGTGGGTTTAGGGCCAGCCTGACCTAGGCTGAAATTAAGTGCCATCCATCAGCATGTGGAGCGGTTTTGGCTTGTAATGACTGCATGTGTGTACATTAACGCAACTCTCTCTCTCTCTCTCTCTCTCAGAGGATGTTTATGTCTGTAGGACTTAGTACTCAACTCTGCACTGCGACAATACAACTGCTACAAGCCCCCATTACTCAAAACTCAAAAGTCAGTCTGCGTCATGCACACACAGTGTGTGTGTATTTAATAAGTATAGATAGATAGATAGATAGATAGATAGATAGATAGATAGATAGATAGATAGATAGATAGACAGACACATGCATAGACAGAAAGACTGATAGTTCGTTTACACAGATGGTTTTCACATAGCAGCAATGTTTCACCCCCCAAAATATGTACTATTCCAAAAGCAGAAAAAACCCAATATTATTCCTCACCACTGCCATAATAAATAGCATTCGTGGGGAAAAAAGAGAAACAGAGCCCTGACTTCTCTCCGTTGCTGTTTGTTTTGTGTCTCCACTCTGTGACTCAGTTAAAAAGACACCCTTTTGGATCCCACCGCATTTTTTTTTTTTTTGCCAGATCACCTCCATGCATGACTCTAAACCAACATGGAAGGCTATTTAGGGTAATCCAAAGTAAAAGTGGCATTAGTCATTAATCATTTCGTTCTGTCAACACAGAAAATGGCAGGGAGAAAAAGGATTAACTTGAAATTGAAATAGCATGTGTTGCTCCACACACACTTCAGAAATACCAATGGACATAATGCCAAAATAAATGTATTACATTCAATTTTGAAAGGCTTTCGACTGGTACTACCCTCAAGAAAACTTGAGATTACAAGGATATTGAGAACAGATCACAAACTTCAGCCTCCAGCATGTTTTTTTTTCTTTTTTCATGCTTTTTCGTGTTTTCGTGGTTTTTTTCTGCATAGCCTTGCCAAATTTGCACCAATTTTTGCCAGTTACCATTTCACTAGAAATTCTCAAAATCCTGTTACTTGAATGTACATTAAACTAAGGAATATTCCCTTCCTTTATGAGATATTAGGTTTCATTACTGCAGCGATTAAACACTTTTTAAAATTACTTGTGTTTAAGCGATGGGAAGGGATGTCTGACCCATTTTGTTATGCTTCCCACCATTACTGGACTTTTTTGTGTCTCTTTTGTGTGTATTTGAAAGTACATGACATGATCAAACAAGACTGTGGACTCTCCAAAGAATCGAGTCAGTGGAGACTTGTAAAAGTGCACTAAATATCTCATCCTCAAATAGCCATATGGGACAATATGAAGGAGAGAAAGAGAGAGACTCTGAGAGGAAATTCCACAGAGAAAGGCAATTCAGAGCAATAAAAGACCAGAAAAAAGCAAAGAGCAGCAGGAAACACAGAAAAGACAAAAGAGGAGGTGAAAATGGCAAAGGACGATAGTCCCAAGTAGTCCTTGGGAGCTCTGTAGTGTTTTTAACTCAGAGGCCCCAGGCGCTGTGATGGTGGGATCAGTCTAGCATAATTTATTGGACAGTAAAAGTGCACCATGCATGAAAAGAAGTGGTGATCAAATATGGTAATTAATACTCCCCTGAAAGTTCACCTCAATTTCTAAATGTTTTTACTACTGTTGGACAGTACCCCAACCCTAAATCAAGCAGGATGGCCTTGTGGTTAGGACTTAGGCCCTACAATCAGAAGGTTTGGGGTTCAAATCCCAACTGCTAGTGCCATCACTGAAGTACCCTTGAGCAAGGTATCGTCCTCACGCACTGCTCCCCGGGTGCCCCCCATTGACGGCAGCCCACTGCTTCACTTGGTAGATGGTTAAAATGCAGAGGAAGAATTTCATGCATGACTATAAAAAAATCTAATACCAGGGAAAAATACCAAGAGATCCTGTACACACAAAATGTCTAGTTGTGAAAAAATCTCCTGAAAAGGGGTTGCTGGAATTAATCCACTAACCCCCAAATCTCTACTGGGCAACACCAGTGCAGCAGGGAGCAATGAAGAATCCTACAACCTTTTGCTTCATAAGAAAGAGCACTTTCGCCAAGCAGTCTTCATTAATTTACTGTTAATGAAGTGTTTGAACCTAATTAAAATGTGGCTATGCATATTACAAGGGTGTGTTTTTGAGCTAGAGACAGAGGGGGATATGGGGAGAGAAAGACTAGGAGAATTGAATTGAATTGATACTGCAGGCAGAATAAGCAGACAACAATAACAATGATGAGCGGACACACACACACACACACACACACACACACACACACACACACACATCCACACACACTCAACACACGCATACACCCAGACACAACTGTCTTACGTTTCCATGGGTAAATGTTTGAATCAACCCCCTATGTGAGCGAGAAACCATTCAAGCCTCATCAAGACTCTCAAATCACTCTGTCCTGAGTGCAAACATGGTCAGTGGGAGTGGTCTGAGGATGGCCAGGCCAGACAGACAGCCTATACAATGCACACACACACTGGTTTTACGAGATCACACGAACCCAACTGTCTGGGCCATCACCGGGTTCACTGACAGGGCAGAGGTGTGTCTCTCTCTCTCTCTCTCTCTCTCTCATTCACACACAAACACACACACACACACACACAGAAAGGCTATTCTCAGGAAGCATAGATGCCTTGAAACGATGGCACAGGAAAGGGTCACCGGACAGAAGGAAATAATGATAATAAAAACTGTAATAATAATAATAATGATAATAATGTCTTGACTTTTTGTTTTTATCATTATCAGTTACTTACATATGTCATAAAATCAGCTCATGAATCATCAATCTGGTTGCCCTCTCCTAAAAATAGGGTTTATCTGAGGACACAGTACTCCTACCAAAGCCCTCAATTGGAAATCCTACAAAGGCAGACCATGAAGCATGTTCCAGGGTGTGTGTGTGTGTGTGTGTGTGTGTGTGTGTGTGTGTGTGTGTGTGTGTGTGTGTGTGTGTGTG
>JBBPDB010000108.1:33089445-33111945 GCA_037974465.1 Brachypetersius altus
CTCTCTCTCTCTCTCTCTCTCTCTCTCTCTCTCTCTCTCTCTCTCTCTCTCTCTCTCTCTCTCTCTCTCCCTCTTTCTCTCTCTCTGTGAGGAACGAGTATTGAATAGGGGTGGGACAGAGAGTTTGAGAGTGCTTGATCTGTGGGGGTAGGGAGGAGTTGGATTGGTGCTTATTTAATTGGCTGCTGGACCTCCTGGAGTTTCAGCATTTCCACAAAATAGGATGAGCCCCCTCCCTTACACACACTTACCCCCAACATCTTTTCCACCTAATGTAATTACGATTCCCGGGGTTGTATCACCACGCATCGACTCAACATGCATGCAAAGAATAAAGAATAGCACAGCAGAGAACATGGCGATCCTGAGTTTAACCCTTTCTGCTTTCAGCACTTTGACATTTAGGGCAAGTAGCGACACCATCATCATCTGAAGTGGCATCACAGTATGCTGTGGGCCACATTACAAACCAATGCATACATGACCTTTGGACTGATTGGTTTGAATTGCTTAAGAAATGCTAACGTAGATTTATGGTGAGGGAGCCAAGATGAACACAGGATTTCTAAATCATGTCTCAATTAGCTTCCAGTGAGATATATGCATGTCTACAAGCACATTTTTCAAACAGTCAGTTCTCTGTGTCTGAAAATTGTAATTATGGTACGACGTCTATTATTCTACATCAAGAAATTACTTTTCATTATTAGTAATATCTCAATGGGGAACCACAATTGAAGTCTTAGTCTATTTAAAGCCACATTCTGGGATTTCAGATCACAGAGTGACATTCGTAGTAATGGATTTTCTAAAAATCTGAAAAAAAGGGGGACATGTTGTCCTAATTTTTTTTTAATTCTGAAGAACAAGCAACTGATGAAATATTAGATATTTAGTAACCCCTTATTAAATGCAAAATGCAATATATTTTGGACTGACTGAAGATATTTGTATATTTCTATTTAAGTCATTCTTCTAAGCAGTCCTTTGTTGGTGTTAATAGGAATAGAAGATTGTCACTGGTGTCCTACAAAACCCAAAAATTAGTCTTTTTTTCATATGCATTGATGACAGGGTGGTGCTCCTATTCCATCTTGACACCAATGTGACATTTTTTCACCTGGCAGCTCTAATAGCACATATTTCATGATGGGCCTTGAAGCCTGAAATTTTCTCAAGATTATGAGATGCAGTTGAAGTGGAGGAGGCGCACTAGGAGGCAGAATGTATTTCTATGGACATTTTCTCCAAGCTCTGTCCCAGACACTGCAAATAAAGGGTTGGAAAAGTCTTGCTTATGAAATGCTGCAAGAGATCAAGGGGGCAGGTGTGTCAGCCCCAGAGGAAGTAAGGGCTTTAAGGAGAGCAGTGGGGTTCTTCATGGAGGAAGAGAAGGAGCAAGATGGGGGAGGGTGCAGGTACACTCTTTAAAATGGCCCTAAATCGTTTTGCCTTTGACATATGGTTCTAGGAAAGACCTTTAATTGACAAAAAAACTTGTACATTACATGGAGGTTCTTTAATCTTTCTCATTAACAAACAGTTTTAATAGAACTGTTGTTTGGAGTAAAAGTTGATTCTTCTATGGGAAATCCCCCAAAAATATTTAAGCCCCTCCATGCAAAGATAACTGTGATGCTGAGAAGACATTTTACTTTAATCATAACAGGAAGGCTGTAAATGATGACTTTGATTGATGGGAATAAGAGAGTTTGTATGGGCATGTATATAAATGCATGTGTACATACTGTATGTGTAAATATGTTTTTACGAGAAGCAGCACAAATAGACCTAAGGATAGACAAACCAGATGTTAAAGCAGAAGGGAAAGGGTTGAGGAAGGTCATGCAGGCTTCCCCTCTCGTCCTTTGAGTCCCGTCGAGCCTTTAGACTCATCTCATTCTCATTCTCCACCCTCTTCGCTGCCTGTACACATGATGTCATGTTTGTGTGTGTGTGTGTGTGTGTGTGTGTGTGTGTGTGTGTGTGTGCTGCACCTCAAAGCTCACAGTAGTCACAGATACATGTGCATGTGAGGACATGTGCTCATGACTAGAGTCTGTTCAGCTACTGGAGGTGACTGAAGTTTACTGGTAGTATGTTCACAATCATTAAAGATACTCATTTGTATGATTTGAAACCAAAATGTTTGGATGATAAGATTCAAAAGATTCCATGCAAAGGTGAAAAAAGTTTTTCTTTAGAGAAATGCCATAGAAGAACCTCTTTTGCTACCCCAAAGGAACCTCTTAAGGAACTTTTTTTAAAGAATCAGATTTTGTAAATGAGATTTGAGTGTGATGGACGTTTTAAAGGTTTAAAGAACCAACACTAATGTAAAGGTGGTACATAATTATATTTTTTCTAGAACAGTCTATCCAGTCCAAGTACCAGTTGGTATTCTACACCTTTAAGTATATCAGCACATGGAAAAATATAAAATGAGTGGGAAGGACTTTTTCAAGGTTTAAATAACCATAATGTAAAGGATACAATATTCAATGGTATATTCAAGACAAGAAACATTTGGAAACAGGTGGAACAACGCTTTGGGGGAAAAAAAGCAAGATGCAGAGTTTATGTATCAAAAGTCTGATCTGCAAAGCTTCTCCTGCAATAGACAGGGCAAACCTTTGAAGGCTCCCCCTATTGGTATGACAGCTCACTGCAAGCTTATCATCCCTGACCCACAGTTGATCATCAGATGAAAAGAAGCAGGAGGTCTAAATTCGTGTCTCCACTATCCCCAAAATGTTTTATCTGGCCAGCAGTAAAGAGAATGTGCTGGTGGGAGCCCCAATCGGAGCTAAGGAACAACATGGGATGAATGGGTTATCATATATTTAAGGCGCTAGAATAGAATGTTTGAAGTGCTAGATATAGCCTGAATTAATAGGGCTTCTAGTGAGCCTAACTGAACCATGTGCAGGACATAGATAACTATGAGAAAGGAAATTAAATTCCTATACAAGGGTATGATTGTAAAAAAGCATGTGGGGTTGCACATATGGCAAAAATGTCAATTGCTAAAGGTTGTCACAGAATGACATTAAGAGACAAGATTTTATAGGAATTATTCAATAAAACCAATTGTTTTAAGTTACGGTTTTATTGTATAACAAGTTTTTTTGGGCCAGCTTGCTCGCAGATTGGAACGTACAAGTCTAAACAGAGTAAGAGTGTGTTACAGAGTGACATACAGGCAGAGCTCAGCAGTAAACAGTAACACCTGCTGTATGTATAATTCATACAAGACACACATACGCATACGCAGACACACGTCTATGCATACATATATGGAAGACGCAAAACATCTGCAAGGGATTTGTACTGTGAATTGATACCCAATCATAAATAACATGAACATTCGAAACTCATTTGGTTGGCTGGCAGTGACCTCAGAAGGGTTGAGAGGAGCGGGGCTTCTTAAATGGAACAGAGGGGTATAAATAAGAGGGAGGAGGACCCTCAGAGCAGAGCTGAGTGACTCCAAATGAAATGGAAGATAATCTTTATATGGCATCTGGTTTGTTTAGAACTGGGGGGGACCTGGTGCCCCCCTTCACCAAGGCAATCATGACTACTCAGTGCTGTTTTTTAGTGCCCTGCTAGTTTCTGTCCAATTAAAGTTTCTGATAGGGGTGGCTTGAAAAAAAGAACGATATCTGTAAGTCATTAACTTCAGTCATTATGAGGCATCACTTTCTAAAGCAGCATTCGTTGTTACCTAATGATATAAAGGAATGCTGTTCCCAGCCCTGTTTATCTACACGTGTGTAGATGTTGGTCTCTGTTGGTTAAAAAAAACATAAACATTTGCTTCTTTGTACAGAACACGCTTTATGTGGAAGTTGGAAAAGTCAGTTTAGTGGGTATGCTTATGTATATTCCAATTTCCAACAAGTTTCCAAGAACATTTTTGCGCTGTTTGAAGCTGTTTGTGTAATGATGTTTTTAATCCAGTGCTGGCAACACTTAAAGTGTTTCTGTCATGAATCCAGCACACAAATAAAGAAATTCCTGTATGTGTGTATATATGTACATATTTATATATGTACGTATGTATATATGTACATATATATCTGTGTATGTCTCGGTATATGTAACATTGGTTACACAATTAAAAACACCGCACCAGCACGGTTGGTGTCATTTGGTTGGCTTCTTAGACTAGTTCTATTTTTTAATTTTTTATTATTTAAAATATTACATTCATATTCAACTGATGTACACATTTAAAGTCATACACTATTTTATTAGAGTTTTCTTATTGTCAACAAATAATAGGATGTGGCCATCAGTAGGTCTAAGAGGTAGATCTTTTAACAGTTATCATTTAATATACTAAAAGAGAAAAATCGTTGTATATTACTCAGTTCACACTCTTTTTATGCAAGCCCTAATTTCTGACACACCTGTCCCTAATTACCTCAGAGTCTCACAGCCTGTTTGAAAACAGATTTCATTGCTTGCTTCAGTTGTATCATCAAAGATTTTTTTTTTTTTGCCTAGCGTTTAGGCAGGTATCTCATGGGGCAGCAGTCATATTCCTGTGGATTTTAGTTCAGCCTGGGCTGCGTGGGCTTAAATATTTTGACAAAGTGTTCTTTAATCTGAATCAGCTTGTTTATGTTCTCGCCTCTGCAAAGGGAAACATACAAGAGGAGTCGCTTTGACAAGATTGCATGTGTTTCTTATCAAGGCATCCAGACACACACATGTCCAAGCTGCTCAAAAGGCCAGACAGTGCTGCTCCCCCTGCCTGTGAAAGGTGGAGATGTAGCTAAATGTGTATATCAGGCCAGTGTTTGTCAAACCTTGCCATAAAGTGTTTTCCCTTCCTCAATGCACTGCACTGAACTTATTAACATACATTTCTTCAGGTTAACTGGGTGTTTTCGGGCAGGAAAAATATTACATTGTGTAGGATATTCCATCACCAAGAACCATTTGTAGCCTTTTTCAATATGCAACACTTGTCAGTTAATCATACATAATCTTTCCAGATTTCTAGATAGCATTCTTTGGAGTAATGCCACTGAACAGCCATATTCAGTGCCCCGAAGAACCTTTCAATCTTTGTATCAATGAAAAACATTTTTTGTAAATTAGCAGAATCTCTGTGAGAATGACATTATTTTTAATAATTCAGAGAACATCTGTTTGCTAAACCAAGCAGAGCAAGATCATTACAATATTTGCATCAGCCTGGTGTAATGCAGCAAACCCATAAAAGACCAAATAATCTGCACTCTTCAAAATAAACATGCCAGAAGGTGTTGTTTGGACTGATGCAACAGAAGAGCTACCTTTGAGTCCCTAAAGAACCTATCAATGAATGTTCCTTCGAAGAACCATTTTTGAAAAGGTGAATGTGATGTGTTTACTGAGATAGAAGAACCGTTTTAAAGTTTAAAGAACTTCCATATTATATCAAAGGTTGTGTACTATTTTTTCCACAAGTGTGTGGCAAGGCCAACAACCTGGAACCTAGTCATGATATTCCATATCATTATTCTTCATGTCTTCAAGTATCAATTTATCAATTTTTCCAGTCTCTCTCTCTACCTACACGTGCCTTGAAATCTTTCCTGTTGTACTTTTATTTTCCGCTTCCCTTCCGTCCTCCTCCTCTAGTCAGCGAGGCTTTTGCTGTGTTTCTGTCAGTAGCTGACTGGAGGCAGGTGGAGGGGAGCCCATGTGCTTTCCATTTGCACAGGGGGGCTGAAACGGCCGCAATTAAAACCAAATGCGCAACCTGTGGCTCGTGCATGCAGCAGGCAGGGAACCGCACTCGTGCACACACACACACACACACACACACACACACACACTCACACACACACACACACACACGTACCGGCAAGGAGCAAAGCGAACAAAAGTACTTCAGATTTATTGCTTGGAAATGAAATGATTGCCTGAACTCTCAGAGTAGACACAGGCGAAAGCTCTATGCAAAAAGCTTGGCTGTGTGAGGGGAAGAGAAGCATAGAATGTTAAAGTTCTTCTGGTCCAGTACTGGAAGCTCTGAGGCCAGGGTGAGCAAGGGGCCAGGCTGAGGTCACCAGCGAGGTTCAGTAGAAGAGAAAAAAGGAAAAGGAGAAGTTTATACAAGCGAGTGAAGTTTCTGTGCTGTAGCCAGAATGTCTGCTGACCACACTGCGTAGCTTGAGGACATGGAGGCTGTGATTAGAGCAGAGCAGCTAGGGCAAAGCCAGGGGTGAGGCTGGTCAGGTCGAGCATAAGTACACCCACATGTTCCTGGGTTGCATGTCCGTCTGCCCAGTGGGCAAATTCACCCTACCCCTGACATCCCACAAGCCCTCTCTCACCCAACACTCTGACCTCACACTGCCCATAATCATTCCTGATCCTCAGCCGCCTTCAAAACGCCCTAAATAGCCCAGCGGACTCATCGTGGTAAACTTTCCTCACCATTAGTGCAGAATGTTGTGGTCAAAAAATTTCCTATGTAGTGCTGGGGCAACTCAATTAACTTAAAATGGTACAACGACTAGAAGGTGGAGAGCAGGGGTACAGCTTGCAATCAATTCTACAAGAAGATCCAGGTCATGTAAAAAAGATGCTGACTTGGTAGAGGGACAGCAGTTTTATGGTTGAAAATGATCCCTGAATTTTAGCACTTGCAGTTCATGAACGCCAACAATGCCAACGTGGATCAGGTATGCTAGAGCAAGAAAATCAGTGCTGCATAATGCGATTCTTTCCAGGCAGGTTAGATGCTGTACCTTGTATCTCATTCACAATCACTGTTGCCTTGACGAAAATTAGCCAAAATGTAATGAAAATGTAATGAAATAAGGTTCACTGAATGCGAGCAACACATGTAGATGTGTAAACATGTAGTGAAACATGTTTAGAACAGTGTAAGGTCTATATTTTAGTGTAAGTCTGTAATAAAAATTATAGAGGCTGACCAGTGTGAATTCAAGCCTGCATTAGCCATTAGGCGTATATCTGATTGTAAATGATATTCTTCTTTTATCTACAAATATTCTTGAATGTGAACATTTTAAAATAACAGAAAAAAATATTAGTTGACAGCGATACAAAAATGATTAGTTAAAAGTATATAAGAACAGCATGTGAACTGTAGCACTAAATTACACTGGTGATTTAGAATGTAATCTAAAGTGTTTTTAAGCAAAGGGACTTTTACATTTTCTAGCGAGAGACCAAGCCATATAATGTTACTCGAGTAACAGTAGCTTGAAGGGATACTTTAACTGCTACTCAAGCCACTCTGTAGTACCAGAGTACCAGAACTTCTGATGGAGTATTGGTTTACAGTATTACAGGTAGCTTTTATTAGCTTGTAACGGGCTATGGTCAATTTCCTAAGCGGTAATTTGGAAGTAAAGGTGGTGTTGGTGAAGGTTTCTGGTTCAGATGGCATTGGAAAAAAAGGATGGCATTTTCTGTTCGGACCCATGGTGATGCCTGCTCCCTGTCAGGGACTGAGAGGGCCACCCACACTTAACCCAGCACCCAAATATTTACGCACACTGCGGGCGTTTTTCCTCCATTGTGTGGTTTTGAGCTCAAAGCCGTGCTGATAAATGTGGCCTTGGTGCGGGCTGGACACAGCAAAGCAAATTACTACCATTACAGAAAACAAAAGAGGGGCTGGCCTGTTTCGGGACACTTCAAAAAAAGGACAGGGAAGAAAACATAATGGCAAAGGGTAGGCAGTTTTATTTCATAAGCACTCTGGCCACCTCTGTCATGCTCCTGCCTGAAGCTCTTTACCCTGACCCAGCTCCATCCACCAGGCTGTCTCCCACAACAACCAAGGCACATCACACACTGCTGCTCACTTTCCTCACTCACCCCGCCCCAAGAAAAGAGAGATAAACTACAGAGCCAAATTTCAGATGGAGAAGAAGAAAGCGAGGGAGAAGACACTAAGGAGAAATATCCTCTTGAAAGTGTCCAGGCTGGGCTGGGGGGAGCCCACAAAGACTGCCCTTGATCAAGCTAGTGTAAGAACAAAGCGCAGATTGGGAAGACAGTGCAGGCTTTCATGTGGATGGTTGCTGTCTGTATGCAGGGCACTCACTTGTGCACACAGTGCCAGAGCCACTGACTACACATAAGCACAAAGTGAAAACCACAAAATCTAAGGACATATACGACACAGTTAAGATGTCGGATCTGGAATTAACAGGCATCCAGTTATTGTTTCTGTTTTGTGTGTGTGTGTGTGTGTGTGTGTGTGTGTGAGTGTGTGTGTGTGTGTGTACAGTAATGTGCAAACGTTTTATTCACATCTGCATGTTGTTTTAAGCCATTTTTCTCAGCTTGTGATGAAGCGCATCTTTCTGCCAGCAAAGTTAACATTAGAATAAACGCAAACAAACAAGCAGCAAAACAAAAACAAGAGAAATAAAGGAGCTGGTAAGAAGAACACAGGTTTGGTTCTAGATTTTTCCTCGATGTCTCCAACCACTGATTGACCATCAGCAGCCCCTGATTTCATTTAATGAAGTACTGATTAAGTCAAACCAGGTTTCTGATGGAAACTACAAGTAATACTGGACTTCCACAAAGAGCACACTGATATATTGTATATGAATCACAACATCAGTTACCATATGATGTTATTTGTGTTTATTCTTTTTTTGTTTTATTTAGTATATTTAGTTATATTAATGTGGAAAAATCATTCGCCACTCATCTCAACAGCTTTGGAATATAACTATCACAGACTTCTACACAGTACTGTATGTGTGCATACCATTTTTCAGCAGGAAGTGTAAAAGTAGCACATTCATAAAAATTAATTACCGTGTCTAAATCGTATTTATTGCTATTTTAAAAAAGACATTTCCTGTTTAGTGTAACATAATTTGTTTTTCTTCGGCTAACCCCAAACCTCTAGCCGCCAGCTGTCCTATAGCAATCTCCTCGCATTTCTGAACGACAGAACGAGGGAGGAGGAGGACACAGAGCAATAAAAAGTGAGAGTGAGAGAATAAGAGAGAGCGAGGAGGGGCTCAAAGATTCCAGTGTATTGGTGTGTGTGTGTGTGTGTGTGTGTGTGTGTGTGTGAGTGCTGGGAGAGGATGCCGAGAAAATGGATGGATGTTGATTCTAGCCTGTCACCACTATGTGGCCATTTGGGTCAATATAAAATCCCCGATGTGTCTTTGATTCCTGCTCACTTCTACTGCTGGCTTGCTGTGAATGGAGAAAGGGGGGCAAGGCAGAGATTACAGTGAGAGATATGTAAACTATGCAGAAAAAGGGAAGAGAGTGCACGCCAAGGTTTACATTATGAAAGAAAGAAAATGGACCAAGAGAGAAGAAAACGATTTATGGATGAAAGAAGAAGAGCAGTACGGAGTGTGAGAAGTGGGTGCTGATGCCAGCAGGGCCAGAGTAAGTATGGGGAGCAGGAGACTGTGGCCTTGCCAGCATGTCTTGTTTGTTGGTAATTAAGTTAGTTGAGGTTTGTGTCATCACGTGCCAGTGGGCCGTACTTCAGGCCCACAATAATCCCAGCACACAGCAAGCATCTATCTGTGTCTCTGCAAAACCCATTCATCCAACAACTCTGCAACTATTTACTATTATGTCACAAATAGAGAGGTGATAATATTTTACAAGGAAAGTTTTTGCAGAAAACATATAGCAACATCCTTATCAATTTGTAACTGTGACATACAGCCCTCCTGGGCCTTTGGGTAAAACCTTGTTTTTTTTAAAATACTGCTGGCAGGGGTTAGGGCTTTCAGTGTAACTAGATAGCAAACGGTTCTTGTAAACTCCATAAATAAGACATTTAATCATTCTTTCTAAGTTGAAACCATTTAAATTAACCCCCCCACACTGAACAATCACTCTTCTAACCTGTTATTAGGTAGAACTCAGTACACACACCTCTGATCAAAAGGAATATGTAGCATTTAGGTGTTCTCTCCAGTAACTCAGTACACACAACAGGAATGTTCTTATTTAAATATAATAATAATAACAAAAATATGTGAAGACTGAATACACCTTTATGGCTGTAGTGTGTTTTTAGAGGAAATAGGGCCAGATGTTCTCACTGCAGGTTTTTATATAAATTAACGAGAAAACAGGAGAATGGAATAGAAATTCGAAGTGGTGGAGACAAATTCAGGTATTTTATGAAAAACATAAATTATGCCGAAGGGTGGCCGTATTCCGTTAAGTAATTGTCATTTCTTTTAAAAGCCGTGTATCTGCACCCTTTGAGTGAGAAAGCATAATATGGGGTTTAGCAGTCCATAAAAATGTAGGAGGGTGGTATGCAAATGTAATTGGAGGGATAGAATGAGTGAAAGGGAAAGAGAGCAGAGAGTGTTGGGTATTCCTGAGCTCCATCTGTTCCCCTCAGTCAGATTGAAGGCGGCAGGACTCAGGTCACTCTCCGGGCAGAGCGGTTATAGACACCATCCAAAAGAAATTCATCTGTAGAGCAGAGACAGGGGGCAATAGATGTCTTAACTACATTTCCCCTCACTTCTGAGCAGCTGTAGGTCATGCTTCATGATAAGAAGATGCAAACTCATGCTCAGTAGAGCTCAGGACAGCATGTCTGTTCTCTCACATTAATTGCCTGCACTCTGGGCCTCTCCTACCTGATGGTTACTTCCTGCACCTGATTACATACATGATCATCTCTGAGTGATTGAAAAATGACTTTTCCTCAAAGAAAAATGGCGTTTCCTCAAAGCGAGGCTTGAAGGAGTGAACCAACAGCAGAAATACCTCTGGTGATGAGTGGTGCTTAGGGTTCTTAGGTGGTAAACTAGTGGGTAAACTGAGCTGAAATCAAAGCATTTTTATCATAACATTTTGCTTCTAAAAAAATCATCTATAAAGTGCTCAAAGATCTCCTGTTCTGTGCAATCCAATACCTCCTTCACAGACAGCCACTGAACAGTCATGAGATGCCTTCTTTCTTCACTAAAGCCCCCCACCAAGACCGTATATCAAAAAATCAGTTGAGTGTTGGCATTCACACACACAACCGCGCTTCATGGAGGGATTTTAATAGGGGCGACTCAGCAGGACTCTACACAGGGTCTCTTTTTGCGCCGGCTGCAGGTAACAGGCCCAGCCATTGACGTTGCACAGCATCCCCAGTGGCTGATATATGGTGGGCTTGAGGGGCTAGCTGTAAGCAAGCTGGGGTGGAGAGGCTATATAGATCAACCCATCAGCACAGCTCTTGTCACCCCTCCTTTTTATGAGTGTGTCTTTTTCTTCGCAAAAGTTATGGTTGTTTTTTTTTTTTACCACTTTATGGGTGTTTGAGTGGAGTTAGCTCAGTCTAATTCGTTATGAAGACCTAATTGAGATACCCACAAAGTCCTCAGGGTTGGAGAATATTGGGGGGGAAGGGTTTAAGGTATGGAAAAGCACAGGAGGAAGGAAGGAGGGAAAGAGGGGGAGGAGGGAGGTCTAAAGTCCTGTAAAATAGCTGCCTGTCAGGCGCAGACGCCTGCCATGTCTGCACTGAGGGCGATTTAATGAAGAGAGACACTTCTGCTTTCCCTGAAACACTAACTCTCAACTGCACATTCTCACACACATGCCTTTAGCGCACTTGCAGATAAACGAGTGATAAATTGACAGAATAACTAATCTGGAAAGAAAACAAAGTACCTTTTTAATTACCCCCCAGCCTTGTGCTCTGTGGGAGCCAAAATTATAACTGTCAAACACTGCACCTGAATGCACGTTTTTCCCTATACAATTACCATCCTGTGTATGTAACGTTTGCAGGCCTGGCTAAAGGCGGAGGGGATGATGGAATGGATTGAGTTGTACCAAATGGTGTAAATGTCACACTGACACTTTTACTGTCCGCTCACACATGCCAAGGAGATGTGCGATCCCCGTATCCAACTTTGAGAAGACAAAGTCATGTCAACTGTCTGACCCTTAGGGAATAGTATCTATATGATTCTTTGGCTCAGTTCTGTCCATGAATAGTTTTTCTGACTCTTTCTACCTGGAACACATGAAAGAAAAATCTCTGTTCTGATTCGCTGCCCTGCATTGTGCCTCATTCATAAAACAGTTTGGGCTAATTACTATCATTTGAACTTACCTGTGTAAATAAATGAATATATATTTCAAAGCATTAGTAGTTATGGTCTCACAAAAACTTAATTTCTATATGTGGACTGCACAGACGGATATGCTTTACTTGAAAAAAGTGACCTCTCAGTTTACGACAATATGGACTTTTCACAAAGTTTAGATTAAAAAACTGAACCACTTAGCAAGGAAGCACTAAACAATATTTTGGCCATATATCTTTCGTTTCTAGTCTGGTTTATGACAGATTTTTTTTCCCAAAGATTAGTTCTTTATGCCTTGGGCCTTGACTGATCAGAAATCTCTGGTTCTAGTGCTTTTGATTGATTTTGCTGCTAACATTCTCTCAGGCTTCCATAATAAATGGTAGTGACCTTTGGTTGAATGGCATACCACTCTTGTTTAAAAAAAAAGCCTTTATTCCTTTTATTCATGATTATCAACATAATAGCCGTTATCTGAAGCCCTTTAGCACCGCTGATGGTTACGAGAGAATGCTTTAATAGATTTGAGGAGGACAAAGGTAGGCAATGTTTAGCTGGACATGTCAGTCTTTTTGTGTTCTGAGAAGTCCTGCATTAAAAAAAAACCCTTTCACAGACCTGGTTGATGTGTAATTAAATGTGATTACTGAGGCAGTTTGTGTGTGTCCTTTCTGAGGTCACTCTCTCTCTCTCTCTCTCTCTCTCTCTCTCTCTCTCTCTCTCAAGGCTTGCAGCAGGTTTCATCCCCCTTATTTCAGTTCCTGGGGGAGTCTGTGAGGTTTGGTGGCTGATGGGAAATTTTGTGCATGCCTGAACTCACAAAGACTCCCTTTCAGTCGCGCGCATGCTTGACCTCTCACAGTTCAGCACTCCGCTTTGTGCTGGTGTGACCCCACACTGACCAGGAGGTCAGCAGTTCAATCGAGTGCCTGTGTCTAATTTCATCCCGGCTGGAGTGTTCCCCTTCGAATCTGCACGGAAATCTGCTCCACTGGTCTGCTGTCTTGCCCCCCTGTCTCCCCTTCTGCTGCAGGGACCTAATTCCAATCTTCAGGGATTAGGTGTGGAGTGACAAGACCCTCCAGCCAATAAGCTGAATTGTCAGTTCGGTTAGGAGACCGGTGGCACACAATAGCCAGACTTTTCCTGTCTCCCATCTAAACCTGCCCCCAAAAAACAGCCAG
Organism: Brachypetersius altus; assembly: GCA_037974465.1. Lineage (NCBI taxonomy): Eukaryota > Metazoa > Chordata > Actinopteri > Characiformes > Alestidae > Brachypetersius > Brachypetersius altus. The sequence continues at coordinate 33,102,713 of JBBPDB010000108.1, forward strand.
TCTCAAATCTTCTCCTCAGAGACCACGTTTATGCCCTGCTCCATGTATGCTGGTCACAACCTCGCTCCTCGGGCCGAGCCACTAACAGCACAAGAGGAGCCCATGGGCTGGATTCCACAAAGCTCCTGTTGCAGATCAACATCCCTCATTCCCGCTTCCCCTTCCTGCTCAAGTCTCTGTCCAAATAAAACAGCATCATGTTTGATCTGTGCAGAGTTAAGTGATGACTGACAGGGGCCATGATACAATCTCTAAATGCGTGAATTCTACATTATGAGGATCAAAAGAAAGGCTGTGGTACTGCTGGGCATGACCTCTGCAGTTCTACAGAAAGAGGTAAATAGGCAGAAATGGATTTAATTGAATAGAATTAAAATTCTTTGCAGTACTGTTGCATTTTTTCCTTTTTGACAACAGACACTGGCTCAAAGATTATAGTCCACAATCTTCATGAGCAAGCAACAGTTGTCATGGTTTCACAAAAACAATTTATTGAAAAAATTATATTTTTTAATTTTGTGGGAATGAAGAAACCTTTTACATCAAATTTTCAAAAAAGTGAGGATCAATCATTATCTTTCGGCTAATAAACTGAAACACTTAGTAAAATGTGTTAGGGATGCTCACACTTAGAATTTGTTATTATGCATCATTCCTTGTCAGATAAAGTGTAAACAGGTTTCTTTTTGTAAACTATATTTTGGCCACATATCTTGCTTGCTTTACCATTTATAACCACATTATTTCATAGATTCACTTTTTACCCTGTATGCCTTGACTGATCAGAATCTGCTTCTACTTGTTCTGAATACATTTGCTGCTAACATTCTCCCAGGCTTCCATAAGAAATGGTACTGACACTGTCCTCAAGATCAAAGTCCAGAATTCTGCACTAGCCGCAGGAAAAAAAAAACTTCCTTAGATCCTAAGGAAGTTAAGTGCACCCAAGTACTGAAATACACTTTTAAAAAGGTGTCAAATGCAACCAAAAAAACTGCTTTTGGCCTTTTTTGGACAGCTGGTGTCCTGCTGGTTAGGGAGCTGCCCCTGCGATCAGAAAGCAGTGGGTTTGAATCCCAGAACTGACAGTGGCACCACTGTGGTGCCCTTGAGGAAGGTACCGTTCCTACACTCTGCTCCCCAGTGACTACACACTGCTTCACTTGGTTATTGGGTTAAATGCAAAGAAGGAATGTCACATTGTGTGATGGTGTATACATGTGTGACTATATAGAGCCATTTTACTTTAAAGAACTTCTCAACCTATCAACCTTTTTTGGTAAATGGGATATAAGGGAATGAGGGATCTCATAAAAACTTAAAAAATAACGTGAAAAGTTCTAAAGTGATTTCTCCTGGACACTCAAGTTCACGTAGAGAACAGTTCAGGAATATTTGCAGGCGAGCAGATGGAGATGTGCATTTCTCCTCCTGGCCATAGGGGGCAGCACATAATGGAACCCTGTTACAAGCCCGTCGTGTAAACTTCCTGCTTTAGCACTGGGGAGATAGGGTTTGACAGGGGGAACCTTTTTACATTATTTTGTTTTAAACAAGGACTGAAAATTATTCTGGAGCACTCAGAAAACTTCAGGGCCACTGATGGTGACATAGGAGATGTAGAGGATGAGAGTGAGGATGTTGTACGTGGCTTCTGTTTTGCAGTAGCAGCAGCTGTTCAGGTTAAGTAATGTTTATTTATTTGTTTACACTTAAAAACAAAACACAGACATGCCAGGTGGACACTGAAGGGTTTACAGGTTGAAATTGTTGTACGAAAGGTTATAGGGAAGGTTCCCTCTTTAAAATGTGTTTTTGTGGCTCATCATGTTCACTGTGTTTCTCATCCACAGAACGCCACGTCACTAACCAAAGAGACCAGGGGGCTGAGAGAGAGGGGCCGCATTTTATACGATTTCAAATCAAATACAGCAGAGGCTGATCATTTCTTCCTAAACATTCGGACATAACAGCTTTAGCCTCGTTTAAAAGTCACAATGACGTCGTCCAACTGGGGTCTGATTATGAACGTAGTCAACAGTATTGTGGGTGTCAGTGTGCTCACCATGCCCTTCTGCTTCAAACAGGTAAATAAACCACCCATGACACATGTTATGCTCAGGTAACATGTTTATCCACAACTAGTTATGCTGATATACCTCCCAAAACAAGTTTTTTAGACTGTGTTAACAAAGTCAGAAGTTAGATAAACTCCCCAAGAGACACAAGCTGTGGGGAAAAAACGGGCTCTGCAGACTTTGGTTCAGTATGGTCAGTTACCTCCCAAGACAAATTATTTAGACTATCTTAAATTAACCAGTATTTCTAAAGAGCAACATTTAATATGTGGCCTTAATCCTTAACCAACTGGGTTCTGCTTCAAACAGGTAAATAACCCCCCCCCAGACAAACAAGCTGTGGGAAAATGGGCTCTACACACCATATGTTGGTCAGTTAGAACATTTAGCCACTATTCATACTGATATACTTCTCAAAACAATTTATTTAGAGCAGCCTAGCTATTATCAACATTTCTAAAGAGATACATTTGTTGCCGTAATCATCTTTTGCTCCTCGTCTATAACAATTCTGCTTTATGCCAGCTCAGTTTAAACAGTAATAAGATGAGCTTGAACCGTGCTCGTCTTATTACTGTTCATTTACATGCATTAAGTCAAGGCAGGTTTTTTCCTATTGCCCATAATACAAAAAGGTCACTGGATGCACTTATTTTTTATTTTTATTTATTTATTTACATTTATATAGCACTTTTAACAATGGTCATTGTCACAAAGCAGCTTTACAAAATGAAGTAAATGTGTGTTATTAAGAAATCAAGAAGCTTAAGAACAGCATGTAGTTAATAAGTAAATAAAAGAACAAACAATCATATTACAATCTTATCGTTGTCTACTTCCTTCCTCTTTTGTATAGTGTGGTATAGTGTTAGGAACCCTGCTGCTTTTCTTCTGCTCATGGATGACCCACCAGTCCTGTATGTTCCTGGTCCACACAGCCAGCAACACCAAGCGGAGGACTTACGCCGGCCTGGGTGAGAATGACAAATGCAATACTGACCTTTTCAAAATGATTGCTGGCATCATGTTGTGATGGTGTGTGTTGGGTTATTAGCCAGCTAATTTTCCTTCACAGAAATGAATTAATGCTGAAACTGTACAGAAGTTATGCAGTGATGAAATATATTTTTTTCAACAGCTTTTCATGCTTTTGGTAAACCAGGAAAGGCTCTTGTGGAACTGAGGTGAGATATATTAGTAGGAATTAGCCTAGATTTTCATTCAAGAACACCTTTAACTTTCAATTTTTTATTTCTCTTTCTAGCATGATAGGTTTAATGCTGGGAACATGTATTGCATTCTATGTCGTCATTGCAGACCTGGGATCCAATTTTTTTGCCCAGCTACTAGGTCTGCAGGTAAGCCTTTATTGTTCAATCTGAGAGAAAGTCACCTTGTTATCTGATGATGAAAATGAAAGTGTATTAATTATGTTATTGTTATTATTTTGGCCCAGCCCTAAGATTAAAAAAATAAATAAACAGTACACTGCTTTTTCAAGGTTTTATTACCACAAAACATTAAAACAATTGTAACTGTAATGGTTTTGAAGTGTAATGTAACAGCATACCATAAGTGCAGTTTAATGGATGTGAACGCATATGTACTAGTTTCATCAAAAAAACACCCTTTGCCTTTATCACAGCAGCACAGATTTATGGCATTCTTTCCAGAAAATTTGGAAATAACTTGTGTCCAAACCCTGCACCTTTTCAAGCGATCTGACAGTTCTGTCTCATTTCCTGGATGCTCATTTTGAACTTGTGGGTCCGGCATGTCAGTACAGCTCAGTGGGAAAAATATTTGGACACGAATTAGGCATAATTCTCAAAACTTTTAGCTTTTCTTTGGATTGGATATAAGTATCATTATCCTTATCGTTATAATTTTGTCCAGTTATATACGAAAACCAGAAAGAATTATGCAGTCATGTTATGCAGTGATATTTTTCTTTTTTCATGATCTAACACAAAGTGAATGTCGGTGCACTGAAGACAGACCGGATATACCGCTTCAAAAACCAATAGTTTGAGCCTTTGTTGCTACAAAATCTGTAGCTATCAAATGCTTGAAAACAGTCAGTTAGATTAGATTTAGGTATGTCTAATATTATATTCTAAAACAATTTTGAAAGAGCAACATATTGTTTATTGGTTCAAATCCACGGACTGCCAGTGGCACCACTGATGGGTTAAATACAGATAAGGAATTTCACATTGTGCTGTGGTGTGTTCACAGGTGACTACTTTATTTGTGATAAATGAATTCCTCTCACACCTCAGGTAACGGGCAGCTTCCGTATCCTGTTGCTGATTGCAGTGTCGCTGTTCATTGTCCTACCGCTGAGCCTGCAGAGAAACATGATGTCATCTATCCAGTCATTTTCAGCCATGGCACTGATCTTCTACACCCTCTTCATGTTCACGGTGAGTCGCCCACAGTGAAGCCTTTTTAAAGCGTCCGGTAGAACCTCCATCATGAATACTGACTTTGCATTGGCATTAAGATAAAATAACTGATGTACTTATTTTACTCCTTACAATAAAAATAGGATATACTGTGTACTGTGTTGATGGTTGAAATGACAGTTAATCTTAGAACATTACATATTTGTATAAAATGTAAAGGTTTATAGACTATTGGATTATGTTTGAGGATAGTTTGCTACAGTGTAGTTAATATGAGGGATTTTGATTTAATCTGACCTTCACTATCTTTCTCTTTCTGCTCTGAATGAATCCTTCCTGTAATCCAGTGTTTTTTATGATCAAGCTTCCAAAATGTTTAAAACTGGCTGTTTGCTGCTAGTCACGGGGGATTTGATTCTTTCACAATGTCCATAGCACTGATGTGTAGAAGTTTTCAGCCTATTCAGTCTTAAGCCTGTTTCACACATATTGCATCCGCATGGTGTCAGTAATGGCGCCCATGTTAAAAGGTTCAATTCCAGTCCTAAGGGAGTTAGTGTCCAGCAATTGTTCCCCTCTTCAAATACACGCGTTCAATCTGGCAATTAACTGATGAGTTAAATCAGGTGTGTCTTAATTGAAAAATCATCAAAGTGTGCTGGACACTGGCCCTTCAGGAACAGAGTTGGAGACTCCTGGGTAAAAGACTTGTGGAGCTGAGTGGCAGTATGTTCCAAACAGGCCCCAGATGCAACTCAGTTTCTATAGTATAATTGTCAAGTCATTTTCCATATGCCACAAACTCCACAAGTCAGAATACAGGGGAAAAAAATGGATGAAAACAAAAAAAACCCTGCTGTTTATGATTGCTAGTAAACTGCAGAGTATAAAGAAATTGAACAGTTGTAAACAAACAAATGTTTTTATAATAATGGATTCCTTAAGTAAAGATTTGATTTTCAATTTTGAATAAAGATTTTTGTGAAACTTTGTTACGTTTCAGAGAGCAAATGCTGTACATTACTGTGCAAAACGCTTCTGTGCAAACTATTTAAAGCCGTTTGTCTGAGCAGTAAGAGACTTTGTGCTAGCAAATACACATCAACTTTAGGATAAATGTTAAGAAACAAGAAAGCAGTAAATAATATCCAGTTTTGTGAGCACATTAGAAGAACATGGTTCGGTTCCTGATTTTGTCCTCAATGCCTGCAGCGTTAATGGATTTGAAACTCTATCAGCAGCTCCTGATTTAATCTAAAGAATCATCAGCTAAGCCAAACCAGGTATTTGAGTTGTTGGGTGGGAACTACAATGTAAAACTGGGCTTCCATACATAAAATCCCTGTTTACTGTATTAATTTCATTTGGAAATATTACAATATCAGCTTTTATAAGCCTAAACTGCTCAGCTAAACAGGTTTTAATTATTTTCTCAGGTGTCTAAGATTTTTGCAAGTTACAATAGAGTTAGTATGTGTGAAACAGGTCTTCCATGTCTGCATTTGAGCCATGACTGTACCCCTGACTGATTTGCATCCCGTGTACACACCACTGTCATGCATTCATAGAGCTCATCACATTTACTGGAAACAATAAATCCCAAGTAGAAACATTCACATTTTACTCTTCCATGCTTTTTTGGTGCACGGTTCTGTTAGTTTATTAATTAGTAAAAAAACAAACACATAGCTTTAAGGTTTGATCATTTATGAGTGTTTATCCTTAATACTTCCAATTTGATTGCAATAGCAATAGCATCAACGAAGCATCATGAAATGATTGAATTCCTGTTTATCTGGAGCACTGTTTGGGTGTAGAGGTTAAAAAAATCTATGGAGTGCAATATGTAGGGAAGAGGGCCCCTCAGATTCAGAGATATTCAGAATATAGGCATGTTCATGCAAAACCAAAGAGCCCAGTGTAGGCTTTTTGGTTGCTATTGGTCTCCCTAACCTGAATGTTTTTCACGAAAACGAATAGTTAGCTTGACCCTGACACAATATGAAAAAGTGCAAGCAGAAATCAGCCTTACCTTACACGATCAAACGATAAACAGCTGCTGCTTGCATGCCCCTTTTCTTCTCCCTGTCATCTAACCTGAATGTTTTTCACGCTTTGACAGATGGAATGAAACCAAGTATAAACTGATATTATAAAGGAAAGGGAATAAGAGCATTCTCTAAGCTGATAAACTGATAAACAGCTGCTACTTATATGACCTATATGAAACAAAGCTTAATAGTGATGTACAGGGCAGGTGCATGTTTATGATTTGATGATATTAGAGCAAACCTCATGAAATGTATTTCTCTGAATAAAACTGATAATACTGTTTAAGATTGTAAAATAGACATGCAAGACACAAAGCATTGTGCGAAAGTGGTGCTCATGGACAGTGCAAATCAGGAAGGGATGCAGATCAGTAGAGCCTCGGTGACCTGACCCAGATGATTGTTTTAGATGTACACATTTTTGTAATGGCCTTTTATCTGTAACAGTGATTTCAATACACAAATCACCTTCAGCTCAAATGCTAGGTCCTTGTGCTTTGAGGGGCTTGATGCTACTTTTACTTCCACTCTCCCTCAACCACTCAATCCTCCCTAGTGAAAAACATTTTGCATGTATTAGCGCAAGTTACTCTAATTTTCAGCGAAATCCATCACAAGCTAATGAATGTTTCTCTGTCACAGCTAATGCATCTGTTTCATTTAATGTAATGGCCTGGCCTGGCATAAATGACTCATAATTCAGTCTTGATAATGGTTTAAAACTGCCATAATGTGCCCTGGCGGTGCTGCCAACTGCAGTAACAGTGCTGCTACACTATTTTTACAGAGTTGTATTCGATACTTAATGTTAATGTCATAACATTTTTACGTTCTCAACGTAACTGTGGCAGAATCATTTGGCAGGTTTTTAGCGTGTTAAGTTTTAATGCCTGGATTTAAACTGTGCTTGTAGCTCCGTAATGTGTAGCCACTTGAGATGGCTTTGTGGGCCGTTGAACCCTTCTAGGCCCCCTGTTGGCTTTTAACCCTCTAACCATAATATGTCTTCCCTTTGCCCCCTTTCTGAACTGCCCTACTCCCCCCCCCGTGCTCCGCCTCCCTGACGGGCGCTACCTCGGCTGCTTCTAGATAGTGTTGTCCTCCCTGCATTACGGCCTTATCAGTGGGTCGTGGGTGGAGCGAGTGCACCTGTGGCGAATCAAGGGTGTGGTGCAGTGTCTTCCCATTATCGCCACTACCTTCTGCTGTCACCCGTAAGTAGTTCATGCCCTGGCCTGGAGCGCACTACCGTCATGGACTCAACCCGATCACTGCATTACCACAACCCCCTTCCCCGCCTTCTCTCTTCACCTTTACCCAATCAATATGTGTGCATTAGTTTCATCTGTTTGTGTGTGAGTACGTGTGTGAAGTATTCGGACCATTTTGATTCCCCCCTCACCATAGTGAGGGCCTATGGCTTGGTAAACAGGGCTCCTGGTTTTGGTTCAGTGGACAGCGAATATTCTGGATTCTTAAGGGAAAGTGGTTATCTGTCATAAAGGGTCAATCCATCTCCTCTGACTTTACGTTTCCTTCTCATTTCATCTTGTTTTTTCTCCACTTTTGATTCCCTGCGTTTTCCAGAAGTTCAAGGAAAATGTTATTTTCATGTTTGTGTCATTAGGTTATTGGCAGTGTCCTCAGAGGATGTTCGGATCATGAAAGGCTTGTATTTTTGCCAGTATTGGCACACATCTAACTGCCGATACATGAGGCCTGTAAGTACAGGCTCAGTAAAGGCAGGGCTTTGTCAACCTTGGTCAGATCAATTCTGTCTTTGTGGTCATCAGGACATTATTTTGTCATCCTACCATTTCTTATAGCTTCTCTTTTGAACTAGGGGTCTCTTCTTTCCACTGGCCTTCTGGTCAAAGTTCTCTTCCCCTCTTTCTTTCTCGGCCTCTCTTTCTCTTTATGGGACGTGCTGTAACCCTACTGCTCTCCCCTCCACCACAGATGGTGCTCTCCTCCTTCAAACACGGCCTCCTCAGTGGCCTGTGGCTCAACAGGGTCATTTACGTTCGCTGGGACGGCGTCTTTCGCTGCATCCCTATCTGTGGCATGGCATTCGCCTGTCAGTCGTAAGTACCCCCCCCCCTCCCCGCTTCATCTCCCTCTGCCTGTCTCCTTGTTGGGTAGTGAGATTGTTTTTGGTCTTAAACAGAGGGACCGATACAGAGGGTAGCAAATAAGAGGGGCTCCATTTTCATTGTGCAAAATGGCCCATGATGATTTTTGTTTGTTTGTTTTTGTTTTTTAATGACATGAAAGTCAGCTGTAAGCTGTCAGTGTATCAAGTGTTTGCACTGAGAAAATGGACCCCATCTGCTAGCTGGGACTGTGCTGATCTTTTGCAAAACTACATCTCGTTTTGTCCTCTCTCTCTTTCTCTGTCTGGGTTATTCCTGTGTGTGGCACTAATGGTACTAACCTTTTCATTGCAAGCTGTCTCATGTACTCCAATGAATGATGGTCTAGGTCAGGGCTTTTTGTGCTGTTTGCTCATTAATAGTAAAATGTAGCGTCCAATGACTGAACAGTAAATTGGTGCATTTTGTTATTCAACAGAAAATGGAATAATAACATTATAATAACAAAACTGTAGCAGCAACTTTTATATAGAGTCATTTCATAGGAAACAGATGGTTTTTAATGTTCAGTTGTTATTTTTGGTTCAGTATTGGAATTGGATA
>JBBPDB010000108.1:33113755-33130380 GCA_037974465.1 Brachypetersius altus
CTCTCTCTCTCTCTCTCTCTCTCTCTCTCTCTCTCTCTCTCTCTCTCTCTCTCTCTCTCTCTCTCTCTCTCTCAACACTCACTCAGAGGGTGATGAGTGATGCTTGGCTCTGGCTCTTTGGACAGTGGTCAGAAAGTGTGACACATGATGCCACTTAAGCCAAATCATTAGAGGAGCAGCGAGCCTCCGCCATGTGAGGACATTTGACTCCAGATCTGACCACAAAACGGCGCTTTCAACACGTCCACATATACTTCCAATTAGCTTTACTTAGACTAATACACCCCTTGTCTCACATAAAAGATCAAATGCTGCTTATTAAAAACCTCCTTTCTAGTGAAACTTTTACATTCTTAGATTTTGGATTGCAGTAGATACACAAAGGTCAGTAAACCTTAACTGCATCAGTGTAAGTAATTTTATTTTTTAATGCACAGTAAAGTCCATGTTTTAGTACTATGAGGTGTTAGCTTGGCACACAGGCTTTACGTTTAATGTGTAAATACCACTGTAATGTGTAAACACCATAATGGTGTTATTTCTGTCGTAAAATTGTCATGACCGCTTATGTAAAGCCTCAAGTAACACTTTTCAGGGTAGGTGTCATGATCATTTTAGGAGTATCACAAAATAATTACAGTGTCAACACTTTCCCCCCCTCTTTTAATATAGACACTTTCAGTTTAGTGGTATTTCAGTGTATGAAATCATCGCTGAAAAGCGTAGAGCCAGCCCACAGCCTGTAATTCTGTAAAGGAAGGTTTTACTAGGTCATTCTCCATTTCTCATAAGAGATAGTGAGAGTCTGAATGCTGTGCTTGTAGCATGGCTGTAAAAGCTATTGATTGTCAGTCCTACTCAGTTGAAGCCAGTCTCTCTCCTCTTTCTCCTCCCTTCCCTGGTTTTTATTGCCAGTGGGCTCCAGCTATGAGATTGGCTGGCCTTTGGCTCCAGACCAGGCTTTGGCTAAAAAGCACATAACACAGTGCTGTATATTCCAATAAAAATGAGAATGGGCTCAGACTATGTCTGAGAGCGAGCAGCGAGTGGGTGAGAGAAAGAAGGCCCAAACAAAAGCCCAGGCTGCCAAGAAACTTTATAACGTTCTAAAATCTGACCAGCACTTGTCGCTAATATATAGCCATTGTAAATTCCCCATTTAATGTTTCATTGGCCTCAGGTTTTATTGGTTGTCCTGATGACACATATGGATTTTTTTTTTTTGTTCTTTTTGTGGCTTTTTTCCCCCCATTCCTCAGAGATAGCCAGCTCTTCATCATTTGTCCATTCTACCCTTCCTTCATGTATCTGCTTCTTTTTTATGACTTTTTTTCATCTGAAATAAATGACAATCACAAAAGCATGAAATCTTCTCAATCACATATCTGCTCTTTCGCATGTTTTCTTTACCTTCTAGTGCTTGAGCTCACACTTAAGTAGAGATTTTTTTTAAGTGACTACCAGAACAGACTTACGCCGATTTGTATTTATCATAATAATTGTATATGTAAAACACATAAAACAATTCTGTTTTGTTCGAGAAGGTCTGTATGTGGGACCTGTTTTGTACAGTATAAAAGCTCCTCTGTTTTATAGGCAGGTGCTGCCAACATATGACAGCCTGGATGAGCCCTCGGTCAAGAGAATGAGCACCATCTTCACATCCTCTCTCAACGTTGTCACCACCTTTTACATCACTGTAAGTGTGTGCCTGTGTGTCTCTGTCTCTCTTTCTGTGTATTGTGTGTGCTTGAGGGGGAGATATGAAGAGAATTTAAATTTTCTCCAGTGATTTCAGATTTTGAATGTGCACAATTCAACCATACTATTCTCCTCTGCCTTCTTTTAAATATCTGCACTTCCATCGCACTTTGTAAGCTTCTTTTCTTTTATTGGTATTCTGTGTATTCTTTTCTTCTATTCTTTTGTTTTTTTATTTATTTTATGCTTATGCTTTTTATTCTATCCATATATAGTCCATTGGAATGACTTTTGTGAATGATAACGGGCTATATAAATAAACTTGAACAATTTCAGATATTTTCTTAGACTGAAAATGTCTTCTTGTTTACGTTATCAGAACTGTATAAGACTTATTTTGGGGCTACATTTGAAAGACATGGTCCAAATGTGATTTCAGTTGTTAGACACTGTTGAATTTCATAGAACTGTATGTCTAAAGCTTTCTCTATTTTTATGTAATTATTTGTTGCTTATTATTAGTATGACTGCCTGCCGCCCATTGTCCTTTGGAGATTTTTAAGGCTTAAATGATTTATACATTAACTTGTTCTAAGGAATGCTTTAAAGCCAGGTTTCTCAACCACTGGGCCGCAGACCACTGATGGGCCACAAAGTCTTTTGATTGGGCCACAAATCTAAAATCGAGACAGGCCATTGGTCTGCAATAGGTTATTTAATATCATCTAATGTGGCCAAGCGGGCCTTGGAAATATGCTGTGATAGATAGGTGGGCCTTAATGTTGAAAATGTTGTGAACCATTGCTATAAGTATTTCCATTCTGGAATCTAAATTGAATACGGACATGATCCTTCTGCTGCTTTCGGTTCTTGAATAAGAACAGAGGAGCAGAAGAGAAAGAAGAAGAAGGAGAGAGTGTAGACGTGTGCTCACCTCATTTTGTTCTGTGATTTCCATCTGGTCCTGCAGGTGATTAGTCTTCTCCATAGTGCACACTGATACCCTAAAGCCCCCTGCCTTTTTCCAGTGTAAACACAGAGGAATAGGTAGAACAAAGATGACTGGATGGTCTGAATGGCACTGTCTCCCACCCCATAAACATCAACCCACTTCATCAGTCTCTGACGCCATCCTCCTTTAGTCCTTCATAAATATTTTCAGGAGCGAGCTGTGTGTGGAATGCTATTTAAGAAATTGTTAGATTGTTCTTTGTCCTCTTCTCCTTTCTAAACGCTAGAGTATACGTGTTACCTTGAGAGCTAATAGGGCTTTCATGTGTTTTTCAGCTGTTCCTGCATTCCCACTTTTGTATTTCATAGCCTCTCGCTTTCTTTCCCTGAACAAATGCAAGGGAGAAAGGGGGGCTGCTTATGGAGTAGTGTTGGAGCTTTGTGGCACTCTCAAGGACTTCTGTCTGGTGTTGTTCCTGGAGGATCCCTTTATTTTCCTCTGAGGATAGATCAAGGCCGATTTGTGGAGGGAGGGTCCTCCTGCCTTTTCTCTTTACTGTGGGGATGCAGAGGCCAGTAGGATCAAAAAGGACTTTGAGGGAAAAAAATGTGTTTTCCTTGCATAGTTCTTCACCATTGTTTTGCCAAGTAAACACAATATCATTGTGCCATCTAGAGACGTGAGGTCATCAGATATATCAAACTGAAGCTTGGGATGTTGTTTTAAGGTTTTGTGGTGGTTTCTTACCAAGGCTACCATTAAGGTGTCATTTAAAGTTGGAGATTATTGTTTGATAGCGGTGATGTTTTTTGTGTTTTCTCAAACACACACACACACACACACACACAGTGTCTGACCACTTTGTTTCTATTTTTCTAATTTTTTTTCCTACTCTACAGGTTGGGTTTTTCGGCTATGTAAGTTTCACGGACACCATAGCTGGAAACGTGCTGATGAATTTCCCCTCAAACCTGGTAACAGAGATGATCCGAGTGGGCTTCATGATGTCTGTGGCGGTCGGTTTCCCCATGATGATCCTGCCCTGCCGACAGGCCATCAACACCATGCTGTTTGAGCAGCAGGTGAGACTAGGCCTCATCATCAACTCTCTCACCAACTGTATTGTCTTAATGCTGGTGCAGAGTGTTGCAGTCAGACTACAAGTGAACTTAAGATTGTTGGCGAAACCTTTTTCAGTGGTTGAAGGACCAACCCAATTTATCTTGGTTGTCAGCAGTAGGTTCTCTGTAACAAGGTCTAAGCTCAGCTCTTTGAAATCAGTCTTGGGTCATCTTAATAGTTTAAAGGTTTCTAATTACATAGGTCAACAAAAGTTACTAAGGCGTTGTGATTTTTGATTAAAAATAAAAGCCGTCTCAGTCCTCTGTCATGTTTTTCAGTGGTTCTCAAATCAGTCCATAAATCTGTCCATTTTTTTCTCTGTTTTGGTGTATGAGGAGATGGATTGGAGCAACAAATTTGATGGTCTTGGGGTCACTATGGACCACTTTGGGAAACACTGGTTTATATGATAGTCGTTCCAAAAGATCGTAGTGTACTGCTGGGGCAGTGTGACTCCTAATGTTTCATTACATCATAAAAGAAGAAATTACCTGTTGCCCAGACTGTACTTTTAAAGAAAGTTCCACACAATGATAAGGGAACATTTGAGAGGAAACACATAATGGTTCAGTTAATCAAATCATAGTGGATGGATTAATTGATTCTAGAAATATCTGTATGTTTTTAATTGGAACCAGTCCATGTATCTGTCAGTGTGTAATCTCATCTTCTGAGCCTTCTCTTCTGAGTGGTTCTTACCTGGTCCAGTGTCTTGTTACATACCAGCCTAGTCTTAGCCAGTAGTGCGGCTCCAGACAACACTTGGCTTGCTAGCTTTGTGTCTATAAGCCGTTAGACAGTCACTACATAGTAGACAGATTCAGGAAGGAAATAAAAGCGTGGGATTGATGATGAGAGAGAGGAAGCTCCTCCATAAAGCTGCCGAGACACTGGCTCTCAGTCTTAACGCTGCTATGCTGATTCAGCTCACATGCCAGTACAAAGACATAGGCAACCATGCAGACGTGCTGAAAGGTTTTGTCCAGTTTTTACATTTAAGCAGATCTTTCAGAATCATCATTCATGTTACTTCTACCATCCTCATGTTTGTCACATTAACGTTTCTGTCATCCAGAAATATCTGTGTAATTTTTTAAAAAAGCTCATCCCTTCTTTTGTGGTTCATCCAATCTTATTTTATGTTTTTCAGCAAAAGGATGGTACGTTCGCTGCTGGTGGATATATGCCACCGCTTCGCTTCAAGAGCATCACTCTCTGCATCGTCTTCGGCACTATGTTAGGGGGTATCCTCATCCCAAATGGTTAGTGTGTGCATATTAAAACGAGTCTTTGTCTCTGTGCCCGTCTGCTCGTTTAAATTCTGGTTCCCCTACCTAAAGTTGTAGTGAGTTTGACCTTAATGCCTCTGACACTTATACTGACGTCACACTCCACTTCATTCCATTCTTTAAAACTGCTCTCCATCAGATGTTCTGTCACACCATCTCCTCCCGCTCTGCAGCATTCATTCATTATCAGTAAAGTGGGATAATAAAGACGTGCATTTTTAGGCCGAGGATGGCCTATGTTTTATTCATACTTTGTGGAGATTGGCTATTGTTGGCATGGATTCTGCTTGGCTCTGTGGACCCAATTAGGCTAATAGAGTGGGAGAGGGTGAGCCACACAAAGGGGATTGAAAGGGGAGGCATAGCTCTGTCCTCCATGATGGCTCCACTGCCCGCCAGTGTCCTCATGGCCACAAATCCAGCCATAGGGAAACAGACACTGCAGGGCATAAATTTGAGTGAAACAATATGGCTGCTCTTAGGATGAAGGATGCACTGTGGGCCCTGTGCCCAGCCCAGCAGTGTGAGGGCAGCATGGAGAAAAGATGTTTCTAGAGAAAGCAGTGAAAATGTGATACAGTGAATCAGAAGATTAGATTAGATTATTTTCTGTATGTAGGGCTTTTTTATTTATTCAAAATGTTTTAGTGTATTGCATTACACAGTATAATACATGTATATTATTTTGGTATGTAATATGATGCATAATAAACCTCATTGTTTGCATATTTCAGTGGAGACTATCCTGGGACTGACAGGTGCTACTATGGGCAGCCTGATCTGCTTTATATGTCCTGCTCTCATCTACAGGAAAATCCTGAAGAATGGCCTTGCAGCTCAGGTACGGCACACAGAGAAGCATATCTGTGATGAAGTGTTTGTCTCTCTATTTCAATCTATGAGCGATTACCTCTGTATGTTGATTTCAGATTGGTCTAATAGCTCCATTTATACTGTAATCAATCAGTACAGCTTTGAAACTAAAAGCATTGAGGCGTCACTGTCTCATGCACTGGTCCTTAGGAACTGCCGGAGAAAGGCACTTTTGTCTTTCAGCACATATTGCTGTATGTAGTGGCTCATTGAGGCTGGGGCAGAATACAAAATGAGAATGTTTAATGTCTCTGCAGGGTCTCTGCTGTTGAATTGATGAAACAGTGAGTGCACAAGTATGAGAAATGCATTTGCACAGCGACCGTGTGTGTGCTTGCGCACAAACATGCATGTATATGGCAGCTACTGTACTTAGTCTTTTTTTAATGTACATTGTCATTAGCTTAGAGGTGCCCACAGCTGTCAAGTGTTTGTATGCATATGAGTGTACTCAGGGACTGCCTTATTTGGTGCCTAGGGATGTTCTTTCTTCTTTAGCTGTGATTACTTTCATCTCCACAGAAACAGACCAGTCAAAATCCATCATCATGTGGCCAATTCTATCAATATGGTCCCTCCTATTTTGTCCATTGCTCACAGTTTGCACAGGAAATGTGGTCACTGAACAAACAGCATCGTGGCATTCATCGTTATTTAGGGCAGCCATGCCCAAGTGACAGTGCTGTGCCATAAGCATCACAGGCCGATAGCCGCTCTCTATGCCTCTGAGAATGCCTGGTGTTTTTGCCCAGCCAGAGAGTCTGCCCAAAAGGGTGGCACTCCTTATTTGGGGAATGCACAAAAGAGAATTGGCAATTGTTTTTTGGGGGTTTTTTTCTCCTGCATAATGGCCACAGCAGATGTTTGGTTTGGCATGAGAGTATGATGCCCCCCCTGCCAGGATAGTGCCCCTTTTTCATGCCAAGTGGCCTGAAGCATCTTATGCCACTGGTGCCAAAAGAATGCCCACAGAGCAAGGGGATGCCGGACTGGGCAAAGCCTTTTTAATAGATGTCAACTTAGTTTAAAATGCTATTGAATATAAGATGCTAATTAATGAATACAGTGGGCTGTGTAAGATAGAATTCTGTTTCATGGCTAAATTATATGATTGCAGCTTTATGTTCACCAGCGCTCTGTTTCTCACTTTTTCCCCCTCTCTAGCTGGTTTTATGGGTTGGCCTTGGGATTCTTCTCTTAAGCACCATCACTACTCTATCCATCTCCAGTGAGCCAGACCCACCCGTTGTGCCCGACAACGACAAACTGCCAGACTTCGCTGTGCCAGAGCTGCCCAAACACCATGGTACGTTTTTGTACACAGAGAGAAAATGAGAGCGAGAGAAACGGTTAAATTGTAGAGTTAGAAAGAAAGAAAGAAATAGTGTGTGTGTGTGTGTGTGAAAAGGACATGGTGTATAGAGGGCAGGACGAACAGAAGTAGGCCTTTCAGTGGCGCTGTGACCTGAATGATGCCCTTCAAACCTGAGCGCGTGCCGTCCCACAGCAGAAGTGAGACGGCCGCTGGCGTTTTCCCGTTCTAGCTCCAGTCAGGGGAGTGGCCGGGAGGGCGTCCAAATACAGGAGAGGGCAAAGGAAATGACGGAGGGACTCAAATTCCCCCCACTGTATAAAGGGACGAGGATCATAAAAAAAGTGCACAAGGGCAGTTCAGACAGCTTTATGTCCCGACACCCCTTTTCTTTGCTTTCTTTGCTCTCGTGCTCTCTCTCTCTCTCTCACCCACTCTCCCTCTCTCCTTTTTTCTCTCTCTCTCACTCACTCACTCACCACACCCCCTCCCATCCCCTTACTGACACTGGCATTTATCACTGAGCGGACACCCACTTCCACACCTGTTTCCTGTTTACGGCGTGCTGGTGAGGGCAGCTGTGCGGAAACGCAGAACTCAGGGAGTGAGTGAGTGAGTGAGTGTGAATGGGGGGGAGTGAGTAGAAAAGCCTGCAGCCAAGTGTAGGTGTGCGTCTATAAGCACAGGATTGCACAGATCCATGTTTTGCTTTTCACTGTCTCACTAGCTTGTGCCACTCGCTCTCTCCCTCCTATTGTTTTAATATCGTCCATGATGTATAAATGCGATACTTCTGAAAGTCTGGATTGTGTTAACAGCAGTCACTGAATTTTAAGAGGTGAATTACAAGTTAATGTAAAATAAAATTGTCATTTATTTAAGTAGATCTTATGAGCACTAAGGCTTTCCAAATGCCCATTACTTTTATTTAATTTTATAGTTTTAAAATAAAGGTGCCAATCATTTTTGTAAATGCGTGAGTATGAAGAATGATTTTTTTTAAAGACTACCTCATGGAAATATTCTAGGACAAGCCCTGTAAGTGCTATAAACAATGATTTTAAATGGTTCTTTGTACTCTCAAATCTCTTTTACATTTTAAATTTTAAAATGACTTGGGTCTACTTATTTGTACTTATTTATTTATTTGTGTGGGCTTACAAATGCCATTCTTTTATTCATACATACATACATAGAACATGAATGTCAAGTATTCAGACAGTAGATGCTAAATATACTATAAATATTCTGTAAATAATTTGACAACATTCATAATAGATTATCAGCGTAGTAATAGATCATCACAATTCATTTGGTTTGAGGTCTTCAGACGCTGTGTCTTCATTTTTACACATGCTAAGACTCTTTAGAGATGTGGTATGTGAATCAAGCTGATGGAGCTGAAATGCTATGGGATCTGTAATGCTGTGAGGAAAACCACAACCCTGGATAAAGGAAGGTGTGGATAGTGTAAATATTCAAAGGCTATTTTGCTCAGGACAAAAGGCAAGGTTATATGGAAAGCACTATGCATCCATCTATCTCTTATCTCCCATAGAATTCCAAATGTAGGGCCTGTGCCCTGTCTTCACTCATACTCTGCTGCCCTCTGCTGATCACTGTTGCATGAATTACTTACTATTCTCTCTGTGCTGTACTCACTGTGAACTGTCGGCACAAATGTGGCCCTTACTTTCGTCTCTTTAACTCTTTAGAAGATAATATAGAAGCAATAATATAGTTTCTACTGAAATACCAGGGGCGTCAGAGGCATTCAGAATGTGAAGGGGACACATTGGGGGGGTCCAGGGTCCTCCCCCCTGAAAAATTTGAACGAATTACATGCTATTTCCTGCATTCTGTTGTATTTTTAACAGGTTAAACACCTAATTTTACCAACAAAAGTGACTTCATTCAATGACTATTTTAGAGACATTCAAGAAGTACTCATTCAACTAGTCCATATATTCATAAGCCTGTTTTTAAACCCACTGCTATGCCTAAGATAATGAAATTAATGTGACACAATTTATCACCAACAATGACTTTATGGGTGCATTTTATTTTTTATTTAGTGTATTCTTTTCTTTTTTTTTAGTTTTAGATGCAACACAGCATTCTAATGGGAGAAAAAAAACTGTCTTGTGGGGAAATTTGACTTTCCGCTTCTTTGTAAAGAATTATCTTATGTCCATTGTTTCTGGGGAGCAAATATTGAACCAAGAATCTACCAAGAATACCCTAGGTTTATTGTTTAAGTACTGTTTAAGTTTAGTTGAAAATTCATTTAACATGGCCTAGGGCAGCGGTTTCCAAATTTTTTTTCTGCACTCGATGGGGCTGACGTTACCTGCTCCCGTTTGGAGCAGCCTGTCTTCACTTCACTTGCATGTGGTGTGTCCCAGTGAAATGTGTGTTCTCCAATCGATTAACTGGAATGGATTCTTTGGCGAAACTGCACTGGGTGAACTAATAGTTTATGTTAAATGTGGGGTGGTCCAAACGAATAAGATTGAATGGTGACGAGGCTGTGAACGCACACTGAATTTGTAAACTAAAAGCAGAAGTTAGACATTGATGAACCTAAAACTGTCACTGTTCTCTGTTTAGCTGAAGAGAGCCCAGTGGTCCCTGTGCCAGTAGAAAGTCTGGACAAACTAAAACCTGCAGTGGATCCTGCAAGGGAGGCATTGGTCCCAGAGGAGAAGGACCCGGCTGAGCCACCCCAGATTAAAGGTCCCATAGAAGTGCCTGACAGGAAGAATGAAGAAGTACAGCTAGATCGTCCTGAAGCAGGTATTGCTCGACAAGTAACTATAGACACATTGCATGTCAATCAGTTGTAGTCAATGCATTATCAACCTTTAGAACAACAAGCATTAAGAACAGTAGAATAAGGTCATTACTTTTCCAAGTCTTAATTAACTCTCTTCAGTTCATTAATTATTGTCATCACTTGAGTCATTTGAATTTTTACAGAACAGCATAGTTATGCTTGTGGGTTTGCTTTCAGTCAAAATTAATTTTTATTTAATTGTAGAAACATAATACCATCAAAAGTCAAATTAACTTGACATATTAAAATTAAAGCAAAAACAAAAACCCATATCCCTTGCAGAAGCTGCAGTCCCTGATGGAGAGGCCCATCGCCATGAGCCACCTATTCCTCACGATGAGGTACAAATAGAGGAGCGCAAGAATCAGCAGGAGCTTGATGAAGAAAAGAAACAGCCTGTAATAGAGGAACATATGGAGTTGGCCCAGCAGAAAGCAGACCAGATACATGTTCCTGAAGAGAAGGTGGAGGTGGCACCTAATAGGCAAGAAGCTGTACAGGACCAGATTGCAGTAGGTGAGGATCCGGAGAAAGCAGAAGAAAAGAAGCAAGCAGATCCAGTGGTGGTGGTGCAGGACGACATTGAAGATCCATCTTTAGTAAAGGAGCAGCAAGCTAAAAATGTTGCAGCTGCTGAAAGGAAATTAGAGGAGACTGATAAAAAAGCAGCTAAACCTGAGGCTGGAAACGGTGCGTATCTTTGACCATCTTGTATTCATGCTGGTGGGCCCTCTTGGCGAGGGCTCAAGATCTTAACCTGTGGTATTTGTTTGGTCTGAAATGGCTTAAGCACACTCATGGTTTTACATGAGATTTTTGACCTCATTCACTGTACAGATCCTGAAGCAGTGGTCCCTGTGGCTGAGTTGCATGATGGGGCTTCCATTCAAGAGCGTAAAGAGGATAAGAGCCAGGATGGGAAGGAGGCCAGGGAGGGAGATGGAGACAAGATGGAAGGTAAGTGATTTTTATCTAACTGAGAGTTTGCTAAACTCACAGATACAGAAAAAGTCCTTTTGGCACACCTGGAATACTCACACACTCGGACTGTATAGTTTGCTGTCAGGAATGGAGCTGTTGAGCCTCAGCCCTTGAAGTTTTATTGAAATGTTCTATGGCACAAGTGCCTGTGTTGTATTTTGCTTCTTGTGCAACAAAAGTCAATACCTCCCAGTTATGACTGTGTGTGTATGTGTGAGAAAATAAGTAATGAATTGGTGGAGCCAAACGTATATTGAACAGTTGAAGACATGCTGGAGGTTTTTTTTTGTCTCCTTCACTGTCCATGAAAGTCCTCAGGGATTTTGTCCTTGTATTAGATTGGGGAAGAGTAAGCGAGACCAAGAGGGACCTCACACTCATTAGTGTTTTTCTTTGTGAGCCATTGTAGAGGAGCTCAGTATTCGAGTTTAAACTTTAGTTACAGTGTGGAATGTCTGTGTGAAGGTGTGTGTATTTGGGAAGGTATATGTGTATGGTCTGAAGTGAAAGTGAAGCATTCACCTCCATTAGTCGACAGTTCTTTGGTCAGTGTTTCCTTTTGTTTTTCTGCCCCCCACCCTCAAAGTGCTTTTTATGCTGCTGTTCTGAAGTCACTCCAAACTGACCTTGGATTGCAGCATGAGTTAGCATGATGAAATATAATGCAAAAACAGTGAATCTTATTTCTGTTTCTCTTGCTTTGCTTGTTTTTTATTACTGCACTCTTAAGGCACTCTTTGCTGTCTCTCTCTCTGTTTCTCTCCCTCTCTTTCTTTCTCGCACCACTGTTCTGTTGTGCCACGGACTTCTGCCACAGTGATTAAAAAGATTGTTGCAGGTATGAGTCTATCTTTCTCTTGAGCTTGCCATTATTTTTCTCTTGATTACTAACATACAATTACACCCTGTCTGATGGTAGCAATCTATCTTAGACCCCTGCTGTTAATAACACTCCCCTTTCCTCCGTGATCTGCTTTCTTCTACCTCTTTTGTGTAGTTTCCCTGTGTACATGTAGACTCTGACTCGATATCCAGATGTGCGAACATCTTGATGGGATTAATAAATATAGAATTCCCAAATTAATTGATCATCTTTTGACAAAATACTCATCAATGGATGTTCACTATTGCTTATTCTTAATTATATGTTTGAATTTGACAATTGAAGTTGATTTGCAGTGACATGGATAGCCCCAAGTAAGATCCACTACAAAATGAAAATTTTGTTTTACCCAAAGAGCTCTGATTGTGAAATCTGATATCTACACTTCTTTATAGTTGATCAAGTAAATGACTGGGATATTTTAAACATCTCTTCCTCTAGAGGGGGCACTTGACCATGCCATGCTGCTCCAGGTGATCAAGGAGCAACAAGAGCAGCAGAAGAGGCTGCTGGACCAGCAGGAGAAACTCCTGCACGTCATTGAGGAGCAACACAAAGAGATTCATCAAAAAAAGGAAGGAGAGGAGGAACCTAAAGCTGTAGGAGGTTAGTCTGAAATCAGAAACTAAAAGCACTGGTTGGAGAAAAGTGTAAAAAATGAGCAAGCATGAATGTGTCTGTCTGGATGCAGTTCAGTAACCTGCTATGTCCTCATGTCCCATATTTAGCTGAAGCTGCAGCCGAGGTGGGCAGAGGAGTGCAGCAGCAGCTTGAACTAATGGAGGGAGCAGGGAAGGTAAAAGCTCCTGAGCAGGGCTCAGAGCACCATCAGGAACCTGTGCACTTGGCACCTGTAGCCATAGCCCCAGAACAGCCAGCCCACGCTGAGAAAAATGGAGCAGAGGAGCTTGACAAGCCTGCTCAACACAACCCAGCAGAAGAGGCTGTGGTGAATCCAAATGTGGAGAAGCAGCCTCCCCCAGTGGTGCACAACGTGGGTGTTGGAGGAGGGCCGGCTGTGGATGGAGGCTCCCCGAAAGAGCTCGGTGCAAGAGGTGTTCCACTGCACCAACGTGAGCCTGACCCTGCCAAAGACAACTCTGCGCAGCTAAAGCCTGAAGAAATAGCAGCTGAAGAAGAGAGGGTTAGACAAAGGCTCGCCCATTTAGAAGCTGAGCGGGAGAGAATAGAAAAAGAAAGACTAGAGAAAGAGAGAATCGAGAAAGAAGTGCAGGCCAGAGTTGAAAGAGAACGGAAGGAGAGAGAGAGGAAAGAGAACCTGGCACGGGAGCAAGAGCTGGAACGTGTTCGCCGGGAGAAAGAGCGGTTAGAGAAAGAACGCCTGGAAGCTGAGAGAGTACAAAGAGAGAAGGAGAAGATGGACAGCGAGCTTGTAAAGATGGCTGAGAAGGAGCAGAAGATGCAAGAGCAACAGGAAAAATTGGCCCAGATGCAGAAGGTCATTGACACTAGGAGGGATGCTGGTCAGAATGAGATCAATCCTAAACAGGGTCATGTTCCAGAACCTCTCAAGAAAGGGGGCAGGGACCTGAAGGAGAATTTGGTTCCTGAAGACCAGGAGCATCCAAAAAATGAGAAGAAGAGTAGAGAGGAGGGAGACACAGACCTGAGGAGGAGGCGCAGGGAGCTGGGGGCTGAAGAAAGAGGGGTCCCTGGACTCGAGCACTTACTGGAGCTTGGGGGATCAGACCTCCATGCAGCCCTGGAGGGTCAGCTGATGGCTGGAGCTGTTGTTCACTCCCGCCAGATTAAACAGATTCCACTGAGCCAAAATCCAGAGCAGGAGGACTAATAATGTGTTAAGACCACATACGTGAACACACACTTTCTTGGTTCCATGTTTTCCAGATCTTTTTCGTCCCCTGCCTTCCTGTGCGGTCTAGTTCTGAGCACAGTCTTCCACACTTGTTCCGGCCAATTAACCTCATCTTCTTGACTGGCTAGATCAAATTAGTGGTGCAAGTTGGAACTAAACTCTGCAGGAAAATCGATCTTGAGGAGGGAGGTTTTGACCACCACTCTACATTTATTTTAAATGGTATACATGGGTCAAATCATCCTGAAACCATGAGACATATAAAGGATATGAAGGAGCTTCAAACCAAGAAAAAAAACTTGAATATATCTGTTTCTATTCCCATGTAGGTCAGATGTCACATTAAAGCAAACTTTCCTTTAAACATGCTTAGTTTGTATTTGGTTGTCAGGTCTGTAAAATGTGAGGGTCATATTTGATTTAGAGGAATTCTTTCATTCTCCCACTTCTTCCATCTCCCCAAGTAGACATAATTGTCTGTAGAGCACTCCAGAAGACATCCTAATCTCTTCTGCTTCTGTGCCATAGACTTTCTCCAGCTTGGAGATGCTGGAGATCATGTCTTGGATCAGCTCCAGTGACTGCAGGGACCACTTTATTGTACTCTGGACTTTGCAGTCATTCCTCTTCTGAGAGGCTGGGGATCACCTTCAGTAGTTTGTTCAAACTAGTTTCATAATTTATGTACCATTTGATGTCAGAATTTGTTCATTTATTATTTTTCTTTTACTTTGCAGGACTTTTACTGCATTGTATCAGTGTTCCGGGTCATTTGGATGCACTTTCACCCTTGATAGCTGATCATTATCTTAAGTAATGACGAATGTGTGCAAAATATTCTCTGAACATCACAGTTTAAAATCCATTTGATCATTGGACACAATGCTATAAAAACACCCAAGTTGCCAGATTCGCTCTGTTTAAATAAGTTGTTTTTAGAATATATCACAAGTCATGACCAAGACAGTATGTAGAAGGTTATGAAGCAAACAGCTGCCTCTTACAGCACTCTTTTCCACTGTGGCTAATACATGATGGCCATTGCTGTCCAAACAGATGAGGGTTTATTACTAAAAATGACATCAGCCTATATGTAGTACTTAGGTTTTAGGCAATGCCTTGAATGAGAACGTTTTCAGATGCTTGGAGCACTTTGCGAATGTTCCTTTAATGTTTATGGGACACAAATGTCATTGTTCATGCAAAATTTTATGGAACTTAAATCTATTTTTGTAGACCTACATGTTTTGTAATTTATTTTTCTCCTGTTCAGGATGACTGTGTTCAGTACAAAATGCTCTCCAAACTCTCAATAGTTTGTTACATCTATAAATGTGATGCACATGTTCTAAAACTAGTGTATCTTTATTTTTGCTGTTGCTTGATGCTTGAGATTTTACGACGTGTATTCTTCGTTGGTGTTTTCATTCAAGACGTGAATAATAGCGATTCACATTCTGCTCTTTTTCTAAGTGGGGTTTTAAAATGGAACCATTTTTACAAGTATTTCCATTTATTTGGGTAGCTCAGAATGTATGCAATCCACAGTTTGTTATATTTAATAACATGGCCATCAATGCAGACATGTATTATTACTGTCTGAACTAAACCCTGTTTATCTGGTTTTGTCCTTTTTTAATTTGATAACAACAGCTGCTGCTTGTATTGTGTGAACGGTTCATGACAATAATTTATTGAAAAAATTGTTAATGTACCTTTTATATGCTTTTTTTTCTTGTCCTGTAAAGTTACATTTGGTTTCCACGGTGTCTGTATGTTCTGTATTCCTTGTTCTTGCCTACAAGTCCTCTAATGATTCCAGTGCCTTGTGGGGTCTGTTACACCCACTCTGAGTGTTTGAGGTGCTTGTTCCCTTAGGCTGTGCCTACAATAGTTTGTGGTTTTGTTCCTTTGAGATACTCCTCTGTTGCTCATGTGTGAGATAGTGATGAACCCCTGTTTAAGCTCATACTGAAGCTGTTTCGTCTGGTTACTCTGTTTTAACTCTCCTGTCCATTGTACATGTATGGGATTTAACCTGAGCTTCGGGAGACCTGTAGGACTGCTGGTGTTTCGATGACACCATATGTTTGTTCACAAGACTTCTGGTTTGCAGAGGAAACCTAACTGACCTTTTTTTTTTCTCTCAAGCAACCTTTTAGGTGGAAATGTTTCTAATTACATACCTGCTGTGTTTCAGGAATAAAGAGTATATCTGTATAAACAACCCATCGCTTGCCATTTTATTTATCATCTTCATTCATTATTTTAGGTGGTTCATTCATTTTTCAGACTGAGTTTGCAGTCAGTGTAGATTTTAAATGTAGAAGTATAACCTGGGAATATTTTTTGTTTAATTTGGCTTAAATAGAAATGAACCATTTAACTGCATAATTGGATTTGTTGAGAGGGGAACAAGTCATTCCACTCATTTACCATCTCAAATTTCTTTACAGTGGTTAAGATAGGAAAGATGGTTCTATTGTCTATAGCAGGGGTCCTGGAGGGCCGTGGTCCAGCATGTTTTGGTGATTTCCCTGCTCAGAAACACCTGGTTCCCCTCAACAGGTAATTGTCAGGTTTAGTGAATGTGTTTGAGGAGCAGAACCAATAAACTGTGCTGGACACAGACCCTCCAGCACCAGAGCTCGACTTGCCTGTTCTACAGTTTTAATTGTTTTGAATAATCACTTAACCTACTTACATTTCCATTTACGGCATTTAGCAAAGCGATTTCCATTCCCTAACTACAGGGGGCAGTCTCTCACTGGAGCAACTTGGGGTTAAGGGTCTTGCTCAGGGACCCAGTGGTGGTGCTGAAGGTAGGATTCGAACCCAT
>JBBPDB010000108.1:33134028-33156513 GCA_037974465.1 Brachypetersius altus
TTGCTCAGGGACCCAGTGGTGGTGCTGAAGGTAGGATTCGAACCCATGACATCTTGGTCTGGAGGCAAGTATCCTACTCACTGAGCTACCTCCACCCCTACTTATCTTTTTTTTTTTATCAATGTAGATAAAATAGACTAATGCCCTGTATGTACCTCTCCACCATTTCTCATCTCAAAACAATGTCTTGGCAGCAGGATGCTTATTTTCGACCATTGTCAGTAAAAACATTGTGAAGTAGCTTTCAAAGCTCTTCTGAGATCTGCTTCTTACCACCAACACTGAATAATTGTAGATTTCTCTACAGAGGAGCATTAAACCACTCCAGAGACTGTCTGAATCTTAACCATTCAAATATGAATGTTAAATTTCCCTTTAAAGCAATTTTGAAATCAATCTATTGCCAAATGAAGAAAATAGTTCAGGAATTTCAAACACTCCCTCCAACCATTAAAGCTAATGGCCAGAACACAAGCACTTCCACAGGGCCAGACTCTTTTAATTAACACCTTGTACTCCAGAGAAAACCTGTGAATCACCACTACATGAAGACAAATCGCAAACAGTGATTCATTCAGAGTGGAGGGAGGTTAAGCAGAAACTCTACAATGTGTTTTTCTGTAGATACGTCAAGCAGAGTTACACAGTTACCCGGTCCTTGGCTGCAAACATTTATATACCCAAGCCTGTTACCCAGTCCCTAATTGGCTGTTTGGACTGTATGTTGATCCCAAGTCATTACTGACTTGCCTTTATTGCCATACCATCAATTAACATCTGGCTAACAAGAGTGCGAGTTCTCCAGCAGGGTGTCAATAATACTAGTGCAGCTTGCATTTCCATATGTGCTGAGCTGGACTGCATAATCTTTTGGGGTGCCAGTGACATGAAACCCTTGGCAAAACATTAATCAGCTAGCCTTTTATGTCCATCTCCTGTTCTGACTGAGCCAGGATCAGTTCTTCAAAGCTTCATTTTTTACTGTGTTCCTTAACAACTGATCCAAGTGCACCAATTAAACCTAGACTGTGCCACGCATAGAGTTATAACACACCTCATCACTCATCCTGCCTGTTTTGGCTTCTGCATTCAATATGCTCTCCCTCTCTCTGTTTAAAGCAAATGTCTGGTTATGGTTAGTTCCAATTTCTTCCAGGTCCTGGCCTGATTTATTAAATTAACAATTCACAATTGCTTGTCTATACTTTCCTCTGGAAGCGTTGAAATATCCCATTACTATTTCTCATGTTCACAGCAAACATATGTCATACAATTAAGTTTATTTTTATACATGAAGAAAACAAACATTTGTAGTCAATTCAAATATTTCTATAAAACATACACTGTCAATCTGTTGTAAACAGAGGCGCCCAATTCCAGCAACTGGTCATCATATCTACACATGTAGATACACAATACATACAGCAAGGTTGTAGTCCTCCCTTTACTTTATACCCCGCTTTGCCTGTAAAGACAAATGAATTAATAAAACAATTAATTCAAATATAGAAGCATAGTTTTAATTGTGAAATTATGTTGTCATTTTAAAATGAGTTAGACATATATACATACACACAGTACTTTGCAGTAATCTTGGTATTTATATTTGGTATTAAGAATATTAAATTCTTTGTGTTTATATTTCATGTTTTTACAAATGTAAAACATTCCCCTAAAACTGGTCAGGTTCAGGGACTGGGCTGAAAAATGAGACAACTTTGAAAAGACCTTCAGGAAGACAGAGGGAAACAAATAGGAAAGTGAAAATATGAAGAAATGAGGGATGGCACCGCTCAAGACAGTTGCACAGTACTGTATATACACATACCAGTTTTACTCACCACAGAGACAAAACATGTCTTCAGAGCTTCAAACTCCTTTACACAGAAATCTTTCCTCAGCTCCTGTTTGCCAGTAGTTGTGGCAGCCACACATTTACCATAAGCAGCAGCCTACAGAAGGAAACACATAAATGTAAACAGTGATCTGAGTTAGTAGAGAGATTTTACAAACATCCCAGATTTTCCCTTAATAGTCCATTTCAATAATATACACACAGTACACAGTGAAACGAAACATTCCTCCAGGACCATGGTGCAACACAGGAACAAAAACAGAACACCACAAAACCACAAGTGTGGGCAGGACAATACAAGTGAGTACAAGAAAATACACAAGAGCAACAATATGACATTTAGTGAAATCAACAATGGGTACTGTAGTAATACAGTA
Organism: Brachypetersius altus; assembly: GCA_037974465.1. NCBI lineage: Eukaryota > Metazoa > Chordata > Actinopteri > Characiformes > Alestidae > Brachypetersius > Brachypetersius altus. The sequence continues at coordinate 33,136,261 of JBBPDB010000108.1, forward strand.
TTACGAGGGATATTTCTCTACAGTATTTTGACAGTATTATAAGTATTTTAAGTTCCAAAGTGAGTTGCATGCTCAAAAATGCAGAATAAATATAACTGTGCCAATATAGCAGCAGGAGAACAGAGAACGTGCAGTGTAATATAATAAATAGCTACACTTATTAACTACTTAAGGAAAGTTTTTAACGTATTAACTATTTAAACAAGTGTCTAATTTTTCTCCAAATACCTCTGTGGAGCACTGAGCAAGCAAGTCAGGGAACCTCCTCATCCTCTCTCTGCTTCGAGTCCAAACGTTAGAGCCCGACATGATTGTCCAGAACACTTCCAGAACCAACTTCAGCGTTCTAGATAACCTAGCCCCAGGTCACAGACAGGTAATAATGATTTACTGATATGTTGCCAACAACATATCACCGCAGTAGAGTGATACGAAACCGAATACCCCTAAACGTTACTGCTGCAATATCCAGAACAGAACTTAGAAAAGTAGAGAAGAGTTTTAAACACAAATCACTGGTTGATAACCAAAGCACAGTATCCATGACCCTGCGGTAACCATGTTAGTGACGCCTTCCCAATCTGATCACTGATAGGTCGAACTCGCATGTGACCAGCTTCTCTTCGCTGATTGGCTGTGTGTGTGTGCGTGTGTGTGTGTGTGTGTGTGTGTGTGTGTGTGTGTGTGTGTGTGTGTGCGTGCGTGTGCGTGCGTGTGGGTACTCATGACAAGTTCGATTCATTTTGCAGAACCGATTCTTCCGAATTGTTTGTGTCACTGAACTGAATAACACTTTCATACACTATATGGACAAAAGTATTGAGACACACCTTTTTAACAGGTTTTTGGACTAGGCGTTCGCAATCTCCGTTCCAGTTCATCCCAAAGCTGTTGGAGGGGGGTGGGGGCCAAACTCATCCACCCATGTCTTTATGGAGCGTGCTTTGTGCACTGGTGCAAATTTGTTCATGGAAGTGTTAATGCAATACAAATATATGCAATAAAATTGCAGCAGATGATATGGTAATGAGGTTAACACAAACAGTTTAGTTGTATATTGCACAAATCCGATTCAGAACAGAATGATGACTTAAACGCTTAAAAGAGTTCTCCTTCAGTACTGGGAGGGATTATACAGTCTTTATGGCAACAGTAGAAAGGATTTCCTGTTGGTGTGAGAGAGGAAGATGCAGAGGTGGTGACCCCTGATTGGGAGCAGCTGAAAGTAAAAGAAGGAAAAGCTATTTAAAAATAATATGTAGGCCTAAATATTTTACTTCAGTGTGCTTTGTTCTGCATTTTTGCACACACAACTCTCTCTACAAGAGTTTGAAGCTCTGAAGATGTGTTTTGTCTCTGTTGTAAGTACAGTTAATGTATATACAGCACTCTATAAATGTCTTGAGCTGAGCTACTCCTCATTTCTTCCTATTTTGCTTATAGATATTTTGCTTAGATTTTGCTATAGATTTTCTTGTAACTCTGTTCTGCATTTTTGCACATGCTCTATCTGCTGCTAGAATCTAATTTATCTGTTTGACAACATTTGAATTGGTATTTGAACTATTGAACTATTTGTTCAAAAGAGTCGGTTCAGAGGAACAATTCATTCCTAAGATTCATTGCTAAGTCATCTGCCTGGTCTAGTCCAGCAATGGTGGAGGCGGCTTCTTTGACACCAGTACGAGATGGCTGCGTTCATGGAGCGACTGGCTTTCCTTCAGAAAGTAGGTATCATACGTGTGACCCGTGTGGAAAGAGAGTTAAGAGCTTTGGGGTTTCAGTTTTACCTCAAAATGCTTCTAATGTCACAGCTAGCTGGCTAGCTAGAAAACACTCAAACATAAACATCTTGACATAAAGGCATTGCCACAGATAAATACTTTTATTTAGTTTTAAACTCCGAATTTCGAATAGAGATGGATGCAGAGATTTATGTGTCCCTGGATAAAGGCTGAATCCTGAAGTCTGTCTCCTCTCTCTGGGTGTTCAGGTCCCCACCCTCATGAAGGCCACTGCAGATGACGAAGCGCCCTGTCCGGGATACCTGTTTGAAGAAGTTAGCAGTATCCTTTTATCAACACTGTTGGATAGAGATTAGTCACTATTGTCAGCCAAAGTACTTAACTGACATGAAATCCCAGAAATTTCACACGAGTCGGTGGGATGCTGTCAGTGTCTCCTCGAATACCTTTTGGAGCGTTTGCAGGTGGAGTCCTGTCATGTCAAACTGAAGGTGAGAGAAGCTGGATGGACAAAAGTATTGGCACGACTGACACATTATCACACTAACAAGGACTTTAATGACATTGGAGTCAGATACATAGAATCTAATATGGAGTTGGTCCACCCATTTGCAGCTGTTACAGCTTCCACTCTTCTTAGAAGGTTTTCCACAAACTTTTGCAGTATTTCTGTTGGATTTAGTGCTTGTAGAGCATGTAAGAGGTCAGGCATGGATGTTGGACGAGAAGGCACAATCTCTATTCCAGTTCATCTCAAAGGTGCTGGGTGGGGTTGAGGTCAAGTCTCTGTTCCAGCCAGTCAAGTTCTCCCACACCGAACTCATCTAACCATGTCTTTATGGAGCTCGCTTTGTGCACTGTGGCACAAAGCAGAAGGGAGTTTTTTTTTTTTTTTTAAAATAAAATTGCCTTAGATACGTTTGCATATAATATGCCTTCAGTAGCATCCAAAACAACCAAAACAAATGTGCGTAGAATGCCGATATTTCTTATATATTTTACACAGCCAAAACAGCCTGAGGTCAGATTGTCTTCAACACTGATGCATACAAAATGTTGTGCAGGAAAACATATCATGTTTATTTTGTGTTACGCAGTTTGTCTTCATTAAATTAGCCAAACGTCATTTAATATGAAGCCAAAGAATGTCAATTTTTTACAGATATTAAGAGTAGAGTGGGGTAAAACTGAACCCAAATATAACAGGAAAGATGAGTTACTTTGATGTTCAAGGCCTCTAATCTCTCTCCAAGGTTCTGAAGATTCTCCTGCATCTGTGTGGCCAAGGTCCCCCTCACTTTCTCACAGAACTGCGGCGAAATGCCACATTTATCCAGGAAGTAACTGGTAAGGACCATATATAACATAAAATTAGGACTGCACAGTATCATCCACTAATTGTTATAGCGGAATCAGTCTCTGCAGTTCTGATATCATAAAAGGCTGCAATATGCATATAAGCCTTTGACCAATTACAGAGTTTCTAATAGGGAGACCAGTTGCAGCCCAAATTGAGTTACTGGGTGTTCTTTTGAATTGAGGTTTTCATGTAATTAATTAAATGCATAATTATTGCCCTTTTATTTACGCTCTTGTGGCTGTAGTTGTGTTGATGTAATCTAATTTTAGATATGTACTGACAGCTGCCTTAGGCTTTGGAGCTGAAGTTTGTTACGTGCTATTCTCTATTTTAGACTTTTAGTCTAAAATATTATAAATATTCTTGCGGTAATTTTCTATTTATTTACAAGAAATGTACAATTATTTGAAAAATAAACAGTTTCTTCCTGTGTGTAAATGGTGGTGTAATGTAGGGCAGCCTGCAAAATTTGGCATTGTGTGTGTGTGTGTGTGTGTGTGTGTGTGTGTCTTTCAGTGTACAGTGGACCCCCGGACCCAGTTCATGGCAATACTCCCTATCAGAAAGTCCGGGTCTCAGCCCAGGTGAGTGTTAAAATCATTTTTCACATTTCACATATTTGTGTGTGTGTTGTATAGTGAATGAGGAGGATACATTCACCGAGTATCTTTGTCAGGGACAGCCCAGCATCTCAGAGTTTCTGCTGCACTGTTACTCCAGTGGGAACCTCTGATTTCTAGCTTAGTTCTGCTATTGGAAGCTGAGGTACAGTTCTCTCTTTTTCTTTAACAAAACATCCTGGGTTTGGATTTAACTGTCTGGCCAACATAAGGACCACAGCTCTTCAGTGCTGAATTTGGTCCCCTTAGCAAGGAAGCTACCAGAGACACCTGGACTTCCTTGTGGACCAGCATACAGCACTGAGCCAAATAGAGCTGGCTCTCACTCACAAACCACCAACACCTTTTAGGCTCCCCTTCAAACATCTTGGGGATATTCAGTGTGAAAATGGGCTTACTAGTGCCAAGAGGGAATCACTACCTGTGTCCTTCAAAGTCTTTTTTTTTTTTTTTTTTTACCACATCCGTATCTTATCATTCTCTGTAGTTTCCTGCTTTTTATTGTATAGATGTGCCTAGACCACAGCTCCCTAACCAACTGTGTTGGATGCCCCTAATAAAGTGAAGTGAAGTGAAAAGTGATCATTCGGTCATACGTGAACACACCACTGCACACAGTGTGAACAGCACAAAATTCAACATCTGCATTTAACCCATTCACCAAGTGAAGCAGGGGGCAGCCATGAACACAGTGCCCGGGGAGCAGTGTGTGGGACGGTACCTTGCTCAGGGTACCTCAGTTGTGCCTAGCGGTCTTAGGAATCGAACCTGGACTTTCTGATCGCAGGGCGAATGCCCTAACCACTAGGCTACCTACTGCCCCATAAACTTGGACAGCCATCAAAGACAAACCGAATGCATAACCACCACATAAGTCTGAATGCATGGCTTATGTGCTGGTAAAAGGCACTTCTTTCTTTCGTGGACATGGATTTGAAGAAAACCTGTGCAAAACAATGTGTGGCTATATTACATATGGGCCACGAATTCTGAACAGTTTACTAAAGTTTGAGCAGTTTGTGAAAGCCAGTTTTGTTGAGAGACTTCCTTTAACAATAGCAGGAGATGCAGCTGTTCCACAGAGGTATGAGCCTCAAACACGTGCTGAAAGGTTATCGTCTGAATAACACTTTTTTAAATTCTCAGATGCACGTGTGAGAGAAGGTGCAGATCTGAATAAGCTGTTTCATAAACCTCAACCAAAGTGGCGAGAAATAATTAATGAACAATGTTCTGTCTTCCTCATTGTACTTATATTTAATGCCTCGTCTCTAGCTTGCTGACAGCTCTATTGATGCACTGTAATTTTTTAACCCTGCATTTGCCAAGAGTGCGGTTTGTGGGCAGGATAACGTGTAAAAAGTCACAATCGTAATACACATAATACAGTAATACAGCATGCACGTTTTGCACTTGGGTTCATACATACATCTGGCCCTGAATGTTTTATTGTGTGCTGTGAGCATATGGTCTGTTGTTTGGATGGTTCAAGGCATTCATGTTAAGCATCTGCAAGAACAGGAAAAACGACTAGTAAGGTCAGTCCTTACTTATGTCACAACACTAATTTCAGTATACATTAATCCCTCGCTTTTCATGGGGGTTATGTTCCAAGAGCACCCGCGTATATTGAAAAAACGCAATGTTGTACAGTATAAACCCCAAATCTGCCCCCAAATCTGCTCCCAGAACGCTTTAATTTCATTTTAAACTCAGTTTAATGCATTACCCTTAAAGAAAATGTAAAGGTAAACCCGTAATCGGATTTAAATTTAAATTCCTCACTGAGAAATGCAAATGAAGTGTCTGAGTGCTTGCACTGCGGAGAAATCGCGCTTGGAGCGCAGGGGTTTCAACCCTGATGTGGAATTTGAAAAAAGTGCTTCCAGGTCAGCTACAGCCTGCACCCTTGTGTGAAAACATCGAGAATAAAATTTATTGCCACAAAAAAGCAAAACAATTTGGAGGATATTTGCAGTTTCCACAATATTGTGGGGATTTTTTTCGGTTCTCAAAAAAAATCCATGTGTGACTGACTCCGCAACTCCTGATCCGTGTACAACTGGGGCATTACTGTATATATGATGTATTGATTAGTTAAATATAGGGTTTATATTTGTGATTTGTCCATATTGTACACCTGAATCTGGAACACTGCATCTATTTACATCCCATTCACACTATTGTTTAATGACTGTATTGTGTATTTATTGTACTGTCTTAGATTTATATTTTATTCACACTACTTTCACCTTTCTGTATTTTCTATGTAACCCCCTGCCTCCTGTGCAATATCATATGGTGCAATTCCAGTTATTTCAAAAGGTTTACTTAGCACCCACACTCTACTGTTACACTGTTATGGTGTCTATTGATTGCATTGTCTATTTTGTCTTACATAGAATAATATAGTGAAATGTAGTAGTGTGGGTACATTTGTTACTCTCCACCTCTTTCATACAAATGATTATGTTCAGGTTCCAGAGTGGTAGATCTGTCCAAGTGCTAACCCTAACTATTTGAGATCACAAATTCCAACTCTGGCCATATTACAGCCATTGATGATCAGGAGTGTAAAACAATGGTTCTCTCTGGGTGAAGAAGTAGGATCGCCCTACACTCCCTACAGTATTATCTAGTGTGGACATTTCTCAGCGAATATAACAGAATAGACACTAAATGTTCTCCTCTAAGCATGTTGAGGTGTCCAGTGATGTTGCATAAACAGCAATGTGATTAAGAAATGATACATGTCTGGAAGGAAGCATGTGACAGCCTTCACCCAGCATCAAGCAATCAGGAAAACAGGGTGTTTTTTTTTTTTTACACAATTAGTGCATAAGCCATTAGTGCATAAGCCATTAGTGCATAAGCCATTTGTAAAAGTTCAAAAGTTTGCCGATAAGCAGATAAGAATCGTTTCCTTGAAAGTGTGTCACTCCGAGAAGGTTGACTCAGATTGCCAGCAACACAAATACAGAATTTATGTAGGTCATCAGAAATGTGTGTCAGTGGGCAAAAAGCATGGGAGGAACTTCAGAGGCCTTAAGGATTTCTGCACGGTAGGTAAGCTGGAGAAATAGGAGAGTGGAAGGAGGAAAGAAGGAATAGCGTGTCTTGCTTGCCTCTTTCATCTTTGAGACTGAGGGAGTGAGTGAATTAATGAGTGTATTTCTGGCAGCACACGCCTCATAGACATTTACACATTCAGTTTACACACAAAACAAATCTAATTATAAGCCGATAAACAGAGGCACATTCAATACGCCAGCCACTTTACTAGACAAATACAACTGTAAAGCAGGAGCCAAATCAAATGACATGTTGCTTTTTGAAGTGATAAGGAGTAAATTCAAAATCAGCAGCAACAACTATTACAATAAAATATTTTTGCAAGATTTATTTACTAGTTATTAGTTGATTTTCTTCTGATTCGTTTCTGAAAAGTAGGGGTGAAAATATGCAAAGGTTTGGCCACTTTTCCAATCGTAAAATCTCTGAACTCAATTTCTTATTAATTGACTCATTCAGACTGGGTAGGCGGGTCAAGGCTTGTCACAATTAATTTTCATCTGTTGACAGTTCCAGAGTGAAAAACATCCTCAGTACTGACAAACAGAAATCACAGCTTACAAAAACCTTTTATAGCCAGTTACTAGTCTACTGTAGGATTTTCCTCTCTTATATTCGAGATGCTTCTAGTTCTGTGCTGTTCTTACGCTGCCATGTAGGAACAGCTTGATTAAGATCTCCCCACAGATGTTCAATGATGTTCAAATTAGGAGACTGTATTCCAGAAGCTTTATTTTGCATACTTTGTAGCTCACAGAGGTTTCTGTAGCATGTGCTGGATCATTGTTCTGTTGCAGAAGCCAGAGTATCTTCTGCTTCAGATTCTTGACTGTCTGTGTTACATTTATGTCCAGAGTTTGCTGATATGTGGTGGAATCCATTCTTCCATTTACTCATGTAATACAACATACAACACTAACACTAACGCAAAATACTATGCTTAACAGCCGGAAAGTGATCTTTAAGCAGTTTCCTCTGGGATCAATACATTTTCTGATTCTGATTCATTAAATGATGGTCATTTTTTCTTCAAACATACCTTTGGTGATTTTAAGGTCCAATTCTATTTATACTTCAATGGTTCACAGCACAAGACATGTGTTTCTTATAAAATAAAGTAAAATTGTTTCGTTTGCGTTTCATCCAAACACAAAAGTGAGAACTGAATGAACCTGTATATGCAGAAAAATGCCAAGCTGATGGAAACGATAAACAATATGCTAATTTACATTTTTATGATACATATGCATTTCCCAATGACGATCCCTCTGTATGAGCCACTCTTAATTTAAGAAGCAGGTCTAGAGAAAAGGCTTGGATTTGATTAATTATCAATAACTGCATGTGGGAGCGCTCTAGCATCAGTGCAATTCCTGGAATTTCTAGGTCACGTATTGATTTCTCCGAGTATGGACGTCAGAGATGATGAATCTGAACCAGTCACATAGTTCACAATACACCCTCCACTGTCAGAGTGAGCTCCGAAGAGAACAAGGGCATCTACGAACCCCGCATGCTCTCTCTACACCCAGTGTGCGAGATAGATTGATGTGTTTGTGGAAGAAACCTTTCATTGCCGTTAATGTGAGAACAGCACTGTTAACACAATGTGCAAACACACACACACACATAGTTCACTATTACTATATTTGTGAAGATATCCCAACGACTGAATAATTTTACATCTAAACCTAAACCTAAACCTAAAACTGTAACCAAGTAACCCATCTGCAAACATTCTGCCCTTTTAGGTTAGTAAGAAAAATGCCATCAAAATGTACGCACTTCTACAGATTTTGTTTTATTCCTGTCATTCTGGGGACATTTGGTCTCCAAAAAGAGATGAAAACACACACACACACATTTCAGAGGACATTTGGTCTCCAAAAAGAGATGAAAACACACACACACACATTTCAGAGGACATTTGGTCACAGGAATAGTGGGACAGACACACACACACACACACACACACACACACACAAAACACACACATTTCAGAGGACATTTGGTCACAAGTATAGTGGGATAAACACATACACACACACACACACACACACACACACATAGACACAAACATACACACCTACACACTCTGCCGGTGGTCATGTCTTTTCCCTGAAAATCAGTTCAGACCTCATGAATAATGAAGCATGACAGCTCAGTTACATAAGATTATTATTAGAGCAGGGTGCAGTATTCATATGGATTCTGGCAGAGGCTGCAGTTGTGTTTCAGTTGGGTGTCTATTCAACAGTGCCTTTCACGTGTGGAAATGTGATCCGAGACCTAAGAAAAAGAACATTTTTGCACATCTTTGATGACTAGATCGAGGAAGAGAGATAGAGACGGAGAGAGAGATATAGAACCTGCTTGCATTTCTCACTGAACATATTCTTTCACTGCTTTTCTGTCAGTAAGTCAGACCATGAGTCACCACTGTTGATTTATGACCATTTAGAAAACAAATATGTATATATATTCTGGAACAGCTGAAGAGGCATATTTTTCAATACATCCTTGTCTTCCATTTAAGTGTCAGTCTATATTCACCTCTCCACACATACTGATGTGTAGTGATATAATTATATGATATTACACCAGTACTCATGCAGTTTTATGGCCCTTTATTTGCTTACTTTTTATGTGGCGATGAAACATAACAACCAACAACACCACTGTCAATGTGCTGAAACAGACGATGCCACAGGAATTCATGGCCATAGAATTAGTTAGTGCTATTCCCCAAGCATGCTGAGCTGTCTGCTATAGTGGCAGTTTGAAAAGATGTGATAACACTTCATACTAGACTTCTCTTTCGTCCAGATTAGAGGCAGTATCTGACAGAGGGAGACCTTGCTAGAGGGAAACATTTCACCACACTTAAACTGGGGAGAAAAATGGGTCGAAAAGTCATAAATTAGCCAAAAATGTCATGCTGGGTAAGTGCAGAGAAATTTAATTTAATATATTAATTCATTCATGCAACCGCTTAATCCTTACTGGGGTTACGGGTATCCGGAGCCTATCCCAGGTCCAGGCGCTGCAGGGACTACATTATATTTACACTTTATTTGCAAAACATTACGCTTGTGAATTCCCTGCTAGTTTCATGAAATAGTAACACCTGGACCATCTGCACCTCCAAATGTATAAGTGAGTATTTCCAGATAAAGTCATTCTAGCGATTCATTTAACTGCTCTGATATTATCTATAATACACGTGTGAACACTATTTTGAGAGAAAAAACGTAAGTTTGAGTTTGTCTTACACATCACTGCAATAATGAACTGACTACATAGTTCTCTTAAACACAAAAAACATAATTATATACTGCTGTTAAATGTTGTTATAACCACTGCGGTTAAACTTGATAGTGTGTGTTGTGCTAGTATGAGTGTATCAGACATATCTTTTACATTGACTGGTCATTTAGAAACACCTGCCTGATGGTAGTCCAACTGCAGATACATGTGTTGAGTCAGTCTCTTGTCCTTCATCAGTAGTCAGTTTCTGACCACAGGACCACTGCCTTTAGCTTTTCAGGCATTTGCCATTTTATGACACTAGCAAAACACACAGTACCTGCACCAGTGCTAAGTCAGAGTCGGTGCTGTGCTGAGAACGGCCCTTCACATGAATAATATCAGCTCAGAGGTGGCACTGTGGTGGTCCCTGTTTTAATGATGGACAGGATAGAACATTGTTTATAGCAGCAGATGGGCTGCAGTCACTAATTGGTCAATGCATGCAACCCTCAGACCTGTTTCACACAAACACAAACACACACACATTGCCTGAACAGACTGTAACCCTGTTGTGGTGGTGGTGGTGGTGGGGGGGGTTAAGAATTTTTCAGTCATTTTTCATCACTGCTCCAGTGAAGGTGGGCTAGTTGCAGAATCACTCAACTCAATTCCACAGTGAGTGTGTGACAGCTGGGTTCATGGAGACGAACACCACAACACCTGTTCTTTCCACGCTGTTGCTCATTAGTGTAAAGAGGACTGAAGCTGCTCACGGAGGACTGACTGCAATGTAGCTGAACATATTTAAAAGCATTGAAAACTGCCAAACCCAATGTGACCCTGGGAACACTCTATTGATACTGACAACAAAAGGATGTATGAGACATTATATGACCAAAAAAAGAGTTCATTGACATCAAACAAGCACTCTCTACATCCTTGGCCAAAAAAGGAAGGATTTAATTGACAGATGTCAGTGGCAACACATAAAAGCATAGCAGATCAAACCCACATCCATTTGTTTTTGTTTTTTTTGTTTTACTATTTTATCATTTGTTTTAATGGATTTATTTTTATAAATTTTGAAAAGGGTGGCTCACTAAAGAACTACCCAAAACATCTAGTTCCATTGATTTATGTTACAAGGCATTTTTCTACCTTAATTGATAACTGGCATGACAGATTGTATAATATTTAATGCCATGACATAAAATTAGTAACTATCATGACAATGATCAGAAATGGCAACATGATAATGTCATAGTATTGTTCATAATGTATGATGACAACTCATTATATTATATCGCATTTGCCACAATATGTTTTTGGCATGGTTGTGTCAATGTTATATAAAGGTGTTTGAGTGAAGTGTAAAAAATGGAAATAAAGCATTGTAGGAGAGTAGAAGCATTCTGAACTCTAATGACAAGATTTTAAAGTAAATTGCACCCATGTCTATTGACCCATACATCATAAAACTCAAAGGGCACAAAAAAGCTGAAATGATTACTTAATTTAGCGTTGTGTGTGTTAACCTCATACAAATCACTAAGTATTTGCGTGTGTGTTATAACCTAGATTTAACAATGGAATAACTCAACCTTCTCACTATTTCTCCAGAACTGTAAGTAACAAAATAAACATTTTGTCAGGGAGTTAGTTAGTGAATCACAGGTGGACATGTTCAGTGTGGGTCTGAGTGCCTGGCTGAATGTGGCTTGTCGATGTCACGGCTAGGCCAGTGGCCAGTAGGGGCCACTGTTTTGATTTGGTTTTGGGACTTTTATTTTGGTGTTTTGTGCATGTTGAGTCTGGTTTCACGTTTTCACCTGCGTTGTGTTTAGTTACTGATTATGTTGTGTATTTAGGTTCAGTGTTGTGGGACCTCATTATCGGTCCATCGCCTCATTTATATTCACGTTTCTGTTCATGTTTTACTTTAATAAAGAGCCTGAGATCATGGATGCCTGCCTGCCTGTTTTCCCCGAGGTAAATCCTGGAAGCCGGTTAACCACCGATCCTGTGACAGTCGAATGTTGTTATAACCACTGCGGTTAAACTTGATAGTGTGTGTTGTGCTAGTATGAGTGTATCAGACATATCTTTTACATTGACTGGTCATTTAGAAACACCTGCCTGATGGTAGTCCAACTGCAGATACATGTGTTGAGTCAGTCTCTTGTCCTTCATCAGTAGTCAGTTTCTGACCACAGGACCACTGCCTTTAGCTTTTCAGGCATTTGCCATTTTATGATGCTGGCGCTGGGATCTGGCTGTGCAGGCTCAGACTGCTTGGTTAGCTCCTAAATGCTTTGTGTTGAGGTGATATTTTAGCCCCCCTTCCATTCCAGACCCCCCAACTGTATGTCCTATGCCCCCCCAGCTTTCAAAAAGTCTCCAATGATACAAAAAAATCCTTATTGCAACAATATTATAACGATACTCCTATCAGCCGTTCCATCTTTCCATTTTTAAACATAAACTTTCCATTCACTGGACCAAGCAGTGTCTCCTCCTTCCCTTTACAGAGCACCAGTTGCCAAAACCGGACCGGACCGGAGCATGGCATGCCGTCAATCAGCGTTCATTTTCTGTGATTAATTGATCGAAATTAACATGTGTCAACATTCAACACACCTAGTAATTTCATAATTCAGACAAATTTCGTGTTTTATATTTATGAATTCTGTAATAATTTACATGTGATTTTTATTGTATTAAAGGGTCTAAACCCTGCACTGCTGAAATTTGTCTCACAGAATGACAATCTGTGGCAAAAATGTTAAAGAAGGATTTTCATTACACAAAAAAAGACAACAATAATAACACCCTGATACTGCACAATGTTAACAATAAAACAAAGGAAGGGTAAAAGGCAGGTGACGTTTTAAAAAAATGCAAAAAGGCTTGATTTGAAGAAAAGTATGAAGTCTAGACCTGTTAGGCCTCCTGAGAAAGATTACTGTGCTACTGGGGCAGCAGCAGCTGTTGGAGTGTCAAAGCACTGTGGGTCGGCTGGATGACTCAGAGTCACCATGGAGAATGGAGGCCAAGCACTTTAACAAGAGGGAAAAAGTGTGTTATAATAAGTATTTGTACAACTTCAGGACAAAAATAAACCAGAGACAAACAAAGCTTTTTACATAAGGTTCCCATATTTGTCACTTGATTATCATTTCAAAAACTGCCGTGAAAAAGTAATACCCTCTTAATTAACCTGTGAACAAAATTAGGGATACTCAGTACCTGTTACCTCTGAATCTATCCAACATTTTTTAGCAATGTAAAGTAGGCTAAAGCTCTCTGTGCCATGGAAGAGAAGAAATGAGATTGAATATTATGGTCTGGAATAAGACATCTAAAGCGAGATTCTATGTTTATCTTATATGTTTATCACAAGTCACACCATGGATCCAATAAACTTGGGTATGAATGACATCAGCTTTGATGTTTGTAGACTGTAGGATGATCTTAGACTATGACAACAGCCATGTTTGAACCTCTCTCACAGCTTGACTCTCTCTGCAGTTGTCACCATGCTTCTTTCACGTTGGCCATCTTTTGTCTGGAACAGGCCAAAATTATACAGTGGGTCTCTTGTGAGTCACAATGACAGTTAAGAAAACTTAACTCATCAAAAGAACTCAGACGAAAATCAAAGCAACTACAGTAATCCCACATTTTTCGCAGGGGTTAGGTTCCAAGAGCACTCGCGTATAGTGAAAAAATAAAAAATAGTTATTTTTATAGTGTAACCCCTAAATCTGCCCTCACATCTGCTCCCAGGACACTTTAATTTCATTTTAAACTCAGTTAAATGCCTTACCCTTTTCGAATTTAAATTCCCCGCCCAGGTTTGTGAAGGTTGTGGGACAGAAGTTTACACCCCGATCACATTTAAAGATGGGCATGTCTGAATGAGTTTTCGGGGAATAACCCCTGATCTACTCGGGTTAAAAATACAAATAAGGGCTCATTGGAAATGTCTCCTGGAGCTCTACCAAACTGTGGAGTTGGAAGTGTGTGAGTGCTTCCCCCGCCAAGATATGCAGCTCGGAAAGTCATGGGACAAAAGTTTTGGGACACCGCCACTGCCACAAAAAAGCAAAAAAAGGGGATATTTGCAGTTTCCATGTTATTGTGGGGATTTCCATTCAGTTGTCAAAAGACAAATTGAATCCGCGTCTCCTAATCCGCATAAAACTGGGGGTTAACTGTATACCGTTATCAATAGACCTAGCAAACATGTTGTCCATGAGAGAGCATATCAAGAAACACAGAAATTCAAGAGGAACATCAAAAAATCCTTGATGATGCTCAGGCATTTTGGATTCATTTTCTGAAGAATGTTTTCAAAGCAGGAGTTTGTTTAAATTTTCTATACAGCTAACTGTCCATATCTGAACTGTCCTTGAACATCATCGAGATGCTGAGGCAGGACTTTAACAGGCAATTAATGCTCTGAAGCCCTCTGATGTGACTGAAAGGGTATATTCTGAAATTCTGAAAAGTAATTCTGTGTGTAGGTAGGGGTGGTTGACCCAGGTAGAGATGGATAATATTAACAGGACAACACTGTAACAGTAAACTCTATAATACAGTCTTATGCAGCATCATTTTTATTCCAAGCCCTTTTCCCATGCATGTAACATTGGATTTTTCAGCAGACTTTGAACTCCCCCCCTCTCTGAGTCTGATGGATTGGCTGTGATGGGCCGGATGGGTTTTGAATCAATCTAACTTGGTCTATAGTACTGTATACAGACTGCAGGAAAGTGAAGCTGCATGTTGTGGGCTTAAAATAATTAGTCCCAATGCCGACCAATCTAGCGGGCATTTCACTCCATGTACCACATACAGATTTATGGGGTAAAAATACCCAAAACAAAAACACATTTTTCTCACAACCTGTTAGTGGTGTTATATGTCCGTGAGTCTATAGATGGGCAAAAATAACCAACTTCTTGTTTCTAAACAGCAAATAGAACCATTTGGAAGACAAAAATAATCTTTTTTGATGTCTTTTGTTTAAAAGAGAGGAAAGGTGTAGCCCTACAAGCCCATTTATACCAACTGCCCCTGCAAGGATGTAATTATCTCCATTCTCTGTCTTCGAGCAAAAGAAAGTTCTGTAGAGACTGAGCAAGAGACCTTGCATCATCCCACAATTCAAAGTGTGCTCCAAAGGCCTATCTATTTCTCAGGTCAACAGTTTTGAGCTATTTGAGACACCATGTCTTCTTTTGCTAAAGCAAACAAAGGAGAGGAGACTGCTTTGTCATCTTTTCAGCATATTTCTAGGGCTTATCACAACAAAGGACGAAATGAAAAGAGTGTGAATACAGTAATCCACAGTGCTGGAGGAAGACATATGAAGGTAACTTCACGTGGCAGATGTTTTTACCCTCACTTTACTTCGTTCTTTCTTCTTGTTAGCACAACCTTGTACAACATTAAATACAAATAAAATGTTTGTGTTATTTCCATCATTATTGTGTTTTAGTTTTACTATTTTTAACAACCTTTCCATGTGTTGTGTTTTGTTTGTATATAGAATTTACTGAAAACAGAAATACCGCATTGAAAAAAATGATTGAACATTTTCTCCAAAATCATGACAAACTCATGATGAAATAAATTATAATGCCACAGTATTGTGTTACCTGGATTAAGTCATAATACTTTGAAATCCTTTAGTATCTTAGTCAACCAGACTGACACAATTAACATTAGCTCGCTACCAAAAGCATCCCTTCATCTGGCTGGTCAAACCTTCTTGTGAACTAAAAGGGATTCCACTCTTTTGTATAAGCATAGTTAACGTTTTCTAGAGTTTCCTAACATTAGCTAATGCTTACTTACATGTGTTAAAGCTTAGCTTTATCTGTTGAGCTGCCATTAAACTCTATTACATGTTGCATTTTAGTTTAGCTAGTTAGCCACAGTTGTGTAGCTGATTCATGAAAAAGCTCTGTTTTAAGTGAGTAGCTTAGTCCTAAACTATCTGTGAAAGGGATTAAAAGTTTAGCCTTATTTTTGCCAAACATATCTACTGGAGATAGTCAGACCGAGTTAGCTACTTTGAGGCCTGGAACAGTTTTATAGGTTTTCTCTGACACACATATGCTGTATTATATTGTATTGTATTATATTAAACAGGAGGGTTGAAACTAGAGGGGAGTGGCAGCACAGTGTTCATCATAACACTGCTAATCACCTTGCCCTGACTGCCCTTCTCTTTCTCCCACGCAGTCCCGGAGGTTAATTAACTCATAGCTCCTGTACCTGACTTCCGTTGCTTGTGCTGTTCCACTGTAAAGACTTAACGACAAAGCACTCGCATGTGCAGTGTAGAGAACTGTGTTATCCAAGTAAAACAAACAAACAAACAAACAAACAAATAGAAAGTAAGCTGATAGTTAGTACTGATGACCAATTTTACTGTGACACTCTAACCCAAATAATACAAAGCTGATTAAACAAACCAACACATCCATGTTACATCCTTTCTTTAGCACACAATGTATTTAACTGCATCACATATGCATTACCCGAATTTCCCACTGACCGACGTCCAGGGAAGCTGTCTCAAGAGGGACCAATACCACTGACGCCACATCTATTAGCTACTCAGAACACAAAGGGTCTAAAATTGTGAAAGCCCACCCAGATGCTGACCCACATTTCCTGTTGCCTTTTGCTTCAAACAGAATGACAGCATTAGTTATATGGGTAGGGTGAAGCAGCATAAATGTCAGTGGGGCCACTAAAATTTGGTGTCATCTAGGACAAGTTTCACACAATAGGCAAATCTAATGATTATTTGCTAAGTTCCTGATGTGACTCATAGTTGCAATTTTTGGCTATTTGGAAGCATGGCAGGGAAATCAATTTAGAATGTGAAAATGGAAAGATGTTCGTAGTCATACTTCAAGGTCAATAATAGAAAATAATCACACAGTGATTAGGTGTCACACATTGTTAGGTTGTTCTGTACCCGGTTATTAGGAGCCAGATAGGGTGGTTTTTACGATTTTCTGGGGAAACAGCACTGGAAAACAGGAACCTTTCTCTGCTCTGTTCCACTAATCTGCGGCGCACTTTCTTATAAAAGCTCAGATTACATTTCGAGTGGGAGGACGTAGGCCTAGGCCAGCTTTAAAAGGTGGATCCTATCACAGGAAATTTCTAACAGGATGTTGTCTGCCTGACATATTAACGAAGCACTTGATGTTCTTTACAGATAAGAAGACATTAAAGAACAGGTGTTGAAAGGTGATGGCCTGAGCCTCAACAAACAACATTTCCCAAACAGACCAATCAACACTTGCCTTCTAGTTCAGTCTTCCTCCAACTCAATATTCTATTTTAACAATCACTTTTTACAGCCAGCTACCAATTAACTGCCTTAAGATATGACCCGAGTCAAACCCCAGGTTCCCTCGGCAACCCTTTTCTTCCAGACGTAAATCTAAATTGAATTTGGAACCAGCAACAACCTAAGTCACTTGTCACTGGCAATCAATAAGCCTACAGCAGAATCACTGGTTTCCTGGCTCCCTTGACACAAATCAACAGAAGACCTGCCAGTAAATGGGTGGACTAAAACTGCAAATGCTACTAAGAGACATCAGTAAATCATCTTACAGTACAAAGATGAATAATAGAAATAAAAAGATTTAAAACACAGACCATGACCAAGAATAGAAATGCTGTGCACATGTGAAATGTGTAGTGCATATATGCTCCTCAGATTTACATTTCCTTTTTCATTTTACATTTGGTACACAACTATGAACAAAAGGTGTGTATTCATAAACAAAGATACACTGATCAAGTAGTTTAATAACATTAATAACATCTTCCATTGCTCCATTATGAGGCTCACATGCCCATTGATGGTGCTTTCAGGGGGGGGGACTCTGACTGGCCTGCAGTTGAAGTAAAAGTGACCATTCTGTCATGTGTGAACAGCACAAAATTCTTCCTCTGCATTAAACCGATTCACCCAGTAAAGCAGGAACAGCCAGGATGCAGCGGGCAGCCCGGGGAGCAATGCTCAGAGGTGCTCTTGGGAATCAAACCTACGACTTCCTGATCGCAGGGCGATCGCCCTAACCACAAGGCTACCAGCTGCCCATAGCCTAACATGTAGCATTTGGTACATAAATATGAACAAAAGTTGTGTATTAATAAAAAAGTAGTTTAATACTATACTAATACTGTCTTCCAATGCTCCATTATGTGGCTCATATGCCCATTGGTCGTGCTTTTGCAGGGGGTCAGCATGGGAACTCTGACTGGCCTGCAGTTGAAGTGAAAGTGACCATTCTGTCATGAGCTGGCCATAGCCTAACATGCAGAAAGCAGTGACTTTGTGCTACAATGGCTCTTCTGTGAGGTCAGATCAGATGGACTAGCTGTTGCTCCCCACACACATCATTGAGCCTTGGACCTGCATGAACCTGTCGCCAATTGTGACCCAGTCATGCAGCCCAGTGGTTCCCAAGAGAGATCACAGGGGGTGCGCAGGGATCGCAGGGGATGCGCACATCCCCTGCGTGTGTAAGAGTAAAAGAACAAACACCTACAATCGCTGTTTATATAAAACTTTTAAATAAAAGATTGTAATTAATCTTATTCTTTTTGTGCATCTATGCGGGTAAGAGTTGGGGTTGGGGGCCTGGCTTGTCTTGGCAAGGGGGAAAAAAAGGAAAATAAGGTTGGGAACCACTGATCTAGCCACCACAGTTTTCATTTAACATGTTATGGTAAATCCCTCTATTCATGTTACCTTCAGTGAGGCGCCCAGCACTGTGTGCACAGAAGCAGCCCCATATCAGGATGCTCCCACCTCCAAACTTCACTGTGGGTACTCATGGGATATACATACGAGCGCCTTTTTCTGAACAAATATTGTCAACGAGTTATTTTTTAATGTAACCATGATGCATTATTCATTTTTTTAAAATTCACATAACAACCTGTGTGTTTAAAAGTTTAGATGTGCATTTCTGTGATTTTTCAGCTCTGTGCTCGGGTGTAGGAAGGAAGATGTTTCTGTTGCAGTTCACTGGTGGTTGTTCTCTGTCTAATTGTTGTTCCTGCTGCTTTCAGGTCATTCTACAGCTTTCGAATAAAAACTGACTTCTCTCTTACCTTCCTATTATCATTATTTTGAGAGAACTCTTGCATGGCGCACCTGCCAAAGGACAAGTAATTGTTGCTTGATGAGCTTTACACATGAATATTATCAAACTATTTGGACCCCCATATCTCTGTCAAAAGAAGACTTTTATGTATTTGTATGTACATGTAAGGGGAAAAAGGCCTGACATTCCATCAAAATTCCTCCCTGATGGAAAAATAGATCATTACGGAAAAGTACAATGTCTCCTGCCAATGTGAACAAGAAGTGATGCCGTCATCCCAGGGTGACACGGCTGACCTTTAAACGGAGGAGAAACCCTGATATCCGCCACTGAAAGATTGCCCTATATGGATGGGCATTTACTGTTCCTTGTAAATGTTAAATGCTCATCCACAAGCCCAAGCCCTGCTTGGATTTCATTCCACGGCGACTGATAGCAAATCTGTTATCAAGCTGTAGTGACTCAGTGAAATTCATCCTTCACCAATTGTGGCAGCGTTCAGAAAGGATCATCTGCCCTGCCCACCTTCTGGCCGACTTCACCCCAATGGTTGCATTATGTAAGGGTAGATGAGAGGGAAAAACTAGAATCACAATACTTTTTCCCAAGAGAGGAGAAAATAAATAAGCAAAAAATACTATATAATAAAGTGGAATTATGGGCTACCACCTATGCAGTTATGTAGTTCATAAATTTTTTCTCAGCTCATTTTGATATTGCACAATACATTGTACTGTTACACACACTACGTATATAGTTACAAGCTCTCTAGGATTAGTATAAACTGTTTTGGGAGATTTCCTGTCTATGATATATGCACTCATCCAGTGTGCTAAAACTAATCAGAAAAAAAATCAGGAAAGCATTATCTTGGCCATTCCCTAACATCATGTACTTTGCTTGTTGAGACTGACCCCTAGTTTTAGGTGAACTCACCAACTGACAGCACCTGTGTGTGAACAGCAGGACAGGCATGGCACCTTCCATGCCACATCGACACACACACACACAAACACAAACACACACACACACACACACACACAAACACAAACACG
>JBBPDB010000108.1:33169979-33181471 GCA_037974465.1 Brachypetersius altus
GCAGAGGAAGAATTTCGTGCTGTTCACACTGTGTGCTGTGGTGTGTTCACGTATGACAAATGGTCACTTTCACTTCAACTGCGTGGGAAGTGCCGTGTGATGACCATGGGGAGGACATTGACAGTCTTGTAATCTGCATTACGGCCAACATACATTTTTGTGTGGATAACACAGAATCTACAAGGACTGTGCAGTGCTTTCCAAATAACAAAACTTGGATTACTCCAGGTTTTCAAGGCCATTCGTAAACAGAAGAGGGACTTCAACTCAGGAAACAAGGAGTAGCTGAAAAAGGTGCAGAGAGCCAAAAATATGTGAAAGGCAGCTACATGCAGAGGATGGAAAACCAGCTTCGGCAGAACAATGTTAGTAGAGACTATATAACCTTAAAGTTTACATTCATTGCACTTTTCCATTACAATGAATACTGTACATAAATTATTGTACTGTACATAAATAGACAGAAACATGTTCTGATTCAAAACAGCCAAATGTCCCCCTTCAAAATAGCTGAATTCCTAAAATTCCATTGTATTTTTTGGCCACTTTACAGGACATCAAATCATTTTCATTTTTAATCGAGACATCAAATCATTTTCATTTTTGTTAACAGATACTCTGCCATCAATACTCTGCTAGGTTATGTAATGAGACGTGTGAAATATTAAATGGACATTCAAAAAAACTAGGCAATAATAATTACTGTTGTATTCAAAATGAATTTAATATTGATTGATCTTTGCTGCTGTAGTGAACACACAAAAAAACAATAAATCAAGAGCTGACCATATATTTTGACATAAACAGTTTAACCAACATAATAAAAATAACTTCCTTTTTTGTTGCATTTTACATTCTTTCTTTACAAAAATTATAAATATTTTGTGTTTCACTTTTACATTTTTTAATATAAAACAAAGTTACAAATGTTACAGTTTTGAATGATGTAGAAAATGAAATGTTCTAAGTATGGGAACCCAACTTGTTTTTACCGCGGGGTGTTAAGCGAAGGCCACACTCGCACAGTAAATTAAAGAATAGTCAAACCTGTGTTCACATATACTCTCCTAAGGCAACGAAGCCCTTCGAACGAAAAGGTCTTCTGCGTGCACCCCCACCACACATACAAGAGCTCAGTTCACACCAATATATTGAACTTCTGTCAGTCAGATTTGGTTGAATTGAACGTATGTAGTGTTGCTGATCAAACTGATTTTTTGATTCAAACGAGCAAAATTTCACATGAAATTCTCAAGTGAAACTATATACACAAATTAATCTGCCTTCATTAAATAATTTTTTACACTGCATTGGTCTAACTTAGGGCGACAAACCACAAACAACTGGTGTCAACTGCTTTTCATTCAAAACAACCAGGAACGCACCTCATTCCACCTGTTTCAACCGGTCTGCTCAGGTTTGCTCCTGTTTTATTGGAATGAAAACATGCAACCATGCCAGTCCTTTGTGAATAAGGGTTGGCACCCATAATACACCCCATAATATACTCCTGCTGAAGTAAACTGGTCTGTTATTACCATGTTACAAGCTGAGTCAATCACACAATCAAGAATTTCAAAGGGCAGAGTTCCCTTAATGCTACAGTAAGGGATCCGGTTTGCTTCTGAGATTGCTACAACTACCAACGCCAGGAGCTTAAGAGCTGTAAGCAATTCTACTTTCTGTAAATAACAGAAAAGCGTGTCTTAACATTTATCCAAATAAAAACTACTTTTTCTTTGAAACATGTCTGGAAAAGCCATCATTTCTGAGGGTGAATCATAATATTCAAAAAATTGTAAACAGCTTTGAAATTTCAGATTGTGGGGTTAACCTGCCAATCTCTCAAATAACTGTGCAAAAAAAGGCTTGAGTCTCCTCTACGATCCCTAAAAAACTTCTTGGTTTTCAAACTACTGGCTGCAGAAAACATGGCTATTTGTAAGAGGGTAAAATTGTGTTTAAATGTGCAAATGTCAGTTGCTACTAGTGGCCAAGACGGATCACTGAGAGAACGTGGGCTTGACCAGCAGGGGTCACCATCCACAAGGGAAATGAAAAACGTTTTAGGCATCATTTCTCCACATAGGCTCACCCAAATTCATCCTAGAGGTACACCACAGCAGTCTTTCTGTCCGGGGCTGGGGGCAGCACAGACAAAACAGAATCATTTACATGAATGACGCTTAAAAAAGAAATAAAAGAAAAGTAACATTGCACCCTCAATCTGAGGACTTAAGTTTTCCCTGCACGGAACCCATGACCACCTAGGGTGAACTTGTTTGTGTGCAGAGGAGATCACATACCTGTAAGGTACAAAACTAAAAGCTAAATAAAAAAAAATGAAGCACAGTGAATGCTCCAACAGTGGTATTCAATTCCCTCACCATGACGGCACTGTTTTGTGCATCTATCTGATTCACTTTTTCGAATTTCCAAGCCCTTCTAGAATCAAACCAGGAGTGAGAAGGTAGGAAGAACACAGAAATCTGCTGTACAGGAAAGTTAATAGAATTGGAATTGAATACTACTGCTTGAAATGAACCAAAAGTGCTCGTGTTTGCATGCCCATTTTGGTCAAAATCTACTACAAGCTAGATATATTCCTAAGTGCAAGACAGATCTGCAAAAGGCTACAGATGAAGCCTGGCCTTGAGATAAAAGGGGGCTCTTGCATAGCGCAAATGGCCCAAAAGACTCAACTCAAGTGCTGGAGATCTTCTGTCAGGTCTCATTCTCAAAACTAGGTAATCCCAAGCATATCCAGCATCTCATATTGAAAAGCGACAGGCAACAGGTCACTGAGGAAGCACATCCTCAATGTGACAGGTGGCACCTGAGAAGCTAACTGGGTAAGATTTTTTTTAACATTTTCTACAGAGAATCCCCATGGGCAGTCCAACTCAGTCCAAGTGTGGTTAAAGTGAAGCCGGAGAAGCAAATCTATGAATACAGATGTTCAGTATTAACCAAAGAACTACAGATATCAGACCTCACTGCCTTGTGTGGGCTTGTGTGGGGTGGTTTGGGTTTGTGTATGTACAGCAGCGTCAAACAAGGCTTTCTAGTAAGATTTCTTAAACGATAGGCACAACAGAGCATTGCCGCTATCTATTCTTCTCTCCCCTTAATTATTACTGACCTGAAGGGACACTTTGTGCACAAGCCTTTGTTTTGCTGAAATGTTTTTTCCAAATCTCACACGTTATGGGATTCAACTCACATTGTCTCTGTGATGGTATGAAAGGTGATGTGTCAAACATACACATGAAAAAGAGAAGATGGCACTAACATTCTAATATGCTGTTCACTGCAGCTTCAAGCACAGAGTCCGTGTCAGCCAGCGAGACGTGACCATGATCTGACGAAAGAGGCTGTTCAGGAGGACAGAGATGGCCAGAGCTGTGCTGAAACTGGCCAGGAGATGTGGAGTGTTGAGCATGGTGAAGGCGTTGGTGGTGAGGACTGCTGCTACTGATAACGTTATTTGCTCTCTTTTTCTTCATGTCTATTGTGATCTTGATGGGGGTCTCTCTATGTTCTCCATGTTGCCCACCCCCCGGATCCTCAAAAGCTGGGTGGGATTCTGTCCTATAAGCAGGCTCCATATATATACTCCTGTCCTCTCCACCACCTCCTGTGTTTGACATGTCTTGGCTGGGAGATGTCCCCATTAAACTGGGGAACTCTTCATTGTCAGCTGAATCTGTGGCCCGTGACCTTGAGGTCATCATTTTAGGCCCACAGCAGAAGTCCTCTAGGAAGCCATCTGCAACAAGCAGGAGACGACAGTTACAAACATAGTGGCTTCTGAATAGTGTCAATGAATCAGTGACCAAATTCTGTTTACACCATTTGGACACCGCAGCTGCCTTTTACATTTTGTGACTGATCTTGGTTTGGAATAAATGTGTAAATTACAATTAAAAATTATTTTTCTCTCATATAATGTTAGTTATACAAGGATTCTGACAAGAAAATAATTTATGTCCAATGTTCTGTTGTGTTTTACCTGGGTCTACAAGTACTGTTCGTTTGTCTTGAGTCAGTGTGCTCCGCTCTTCTTGGTTGAACGTTCTGTCAATCATCACTATTTCTGAAGATGGACTGGACCGCTGAAAAAAGTATTAACTACAGATTTTAGGAATGTTCATAGAAGACAGAACTGAAGAGTACTGGTGTTTAAACAGAGGGTGCAGTGATGCCATACCTCAGCCTCCACCATGAGCAAACGCCTGTATTTGTTCACCATGGCTTGTGTTCTCATCAGCACTTGTGTAGCAACAGCCTGAAATTCTTCATCCACTGCAAAGAACAAGAACGCTAAGAGTTTGTATTCACATTTTTCAATGCATTCGTAGTAAACTACCTTTTAGTACCTTTGACCACGTACCTTTGGTAAAATCCTCTTCACAAGGTGACGCTCCTTGGAACACATGATAGGGTAGCAATCTGTCAATGACATCATTTAAAGAAGTGAAAGGTCTACGGTCCGGAGCCATGACTCCAGTATGATCCCTTCTTAACTGCTGGAGGACCCTGCAAAAGGTAAGTAGGGTAATCTCAGGAGATCTTACAGTAGTTTGGGTTATTAATACTTTGCAGATACAACACTGGCAAACGACGAAGTCTACTGGCTCACTCACATTCCTCCTCTTGTGAGCTGCTGAGTTGCAGGTCTCTTCGGAGTGGTTGTCAGAAGAGATTCCTGGTTAGCAGGTGTTAGCATTTTCGCACCTGAGTGAGAAATTGAATATTAGCCCATAATTTTAGATTTTAAAAAAATAATAATTAAAAAAAAAAGGCTTAAAAATTCATACCTTTGGTACCAAGCAAATTAACCAGCTGTGGCTGAACCTTCTGCGCTGATAATGTAGAGTCATTGGAAAACTGAAAAACATTTTTACTTGTTTAGAGTTACTAATAAATAATAATACCAGACAAAAGTCAAAGTTAGAAAAAAGAACTACTAAACATATTTTACCTGGTTCGGGGATACCTGTTGGTTTTCATACTGTAGTTCTTGACCTGCTACACGTGTAGAGCTTGCAGCGTTCTGTGCCACAGGTACTAAAAGCCGAGGCCCTGCACCGACAGACATCTGCTGGTGTGCCTGGAGCCCCTGGGCAGCAGTGTTAACCATGGTGACATGACTGGGAGCCTGGGAGGTTTGTACAGTAGCTGGACTGGGTGACGCATTGGTAGTCCAGACTTTGGTTGTGACACCAGGCCGCTGGGACACCTGCACTACAGCAGCGGAAGACGCCTGCCCCATCTGACCTGCATTGACCACACCTTGGTTCACTATGAGTTGCCCCCCAGCTGCAAAATTCTGCCCAGCAATAATCTGCACTGCTGTATTCTGATTTGTCAAAATGGAGTAAGTAGTAGTGCTAGCTAAGGATGAGTCACCTACTGGTGTGTTGGTTTGAAGCACCTGGCCATTCACTGCCTGGAAGCCATGGACAGTGTTTCCAGTGGTGAGGGCCAGGGAAGTAGGAAGCAAAAACTGTCCCTGGGGCAGGCTGGATGGGACCTGTGGCTGACTTTGCTGACCTAATGGTGAGTGTACTACAATGCTGGTGGCTTGATTAACTACTTTTACTTGTTTGGTAGCCTGAGGAGATCCATTGGCTGTATATGCGCTACTGGATGGATTTGCAGTAGTGGTGGTATTTGGCTGGATCCCTATGTTGCTGATATTATACACAGTTTGTCCACTTGTCTGAAGGGGCTTAGGCTGAATGGGTCTAACCAAGGTCTGTGGTGCAGGGCCCCTTTGAATTATTATATTCTGCAATGGTATTGCCCCTTTATTAAAGGGAACCGACACTTGTCCGGGTGCAGAAGGGGCAAAAGCTGCACCTTGGCCAGTACTGTTCGTCACTGCATTTCCACTAGGCCTCAACAGGATCTGTGGCCGTTCCAGGCTGTTGATAGTCATCATGGAGGGGTTACCTCCATTAAATGAGCCTACTAACTGAATATGTCCTGCTGGTCCATTTGCCAGTGGCAACTGGGGAACTTGCTGGATAAAAGCCTGAGGTTGTGCCCCAGCAAGGGGCAAGGGGGCCATCACTCCAGCTCCTGTAACCCCACCAAATCCTCCAGAAACCAGCTGTTGAGGGAAGTTGGTAGTGGCAGGAGCTAAAGAAGGCTGGGAGTCCAACAAGGCCTCTTGCGCCAAGGTCTGCTCTGTGATATCTGCCTCCAGCAAAGACTTCTGGAGTATGTCAAATGGTTGGTCCTCACTACCAAGATCAATTCCACTGGGGGAGACGGCCCCCTCAAGCTCATCCTCAATGAACTGAAGACTGCTGGAAAGCTGAAGTCCATCTCCGCCAGGCTCACTAAACTCTTCCAGGTCATGGTGGCCATCTTTAAGCCCTTCATTTGAGCCACCCTATGCAAAAAAGCAAAAAATGTTAACATTCAAACATCAGTTACATTGGAATCGTCTGACTACGCAGGTTCTAATACAAAACATACTCACGGTGTCACTTGCAAAAAAGGAGCTTCCAGACCCATATGTGGCATTTGTCAGATCATCCTCTTCTATCTGTCCAAGAGTAGAAAAAGGTACCAATCATATAGATTCTAACAACAACACTCCCAAACTATTTCAATTTTGACAAACTTACCGATTTGTTATTAGTGCCATGAAGATAGTCATTCAAGTCCTGTACATCTCTGTTTTGAAAAGGAGAAAGCATGAACCACATCAAGTCTGCTTGTATCACATGCTGTCACAGTTATAAAGACTTAATTAATGTTATAAAGAGTCATTCACAGTTATAAAGAGTCATTAATGAAGCAAACAATAATATAATCTCTTTGGGATTCAAAATGTGTGGTTTCAAGTCAAATTAACTGTCCTTTACTCCAACATAGACAACCTAGCATTTTAACATTTACAGCTCTGATCACACAGAAATGTGGGGAGCTTATTGAAAATGTCCATTAAAAATCTGTCAATAGTTTCTCAAGGTGAGAAACTATTATATATTATATTGGTATATAATTGGTATATAATTAGGCTTCATATTTTGTCCAGGGGATCCTTTTTAATACAAATGATCCAACTCACCCTATAAAATCCAGAAGACGGCGATCGTCTTCATCATCCATGACACCTGTGGTTACGGAATAACATATTAACACAGTCCTTTAAAAACCACCAGGTACCAGACACTAATACTAACTGAGGCTGTATTTTACCTTTGGACAGCAGAGTGGTGGAGTTTTAGCTTTCACCCTAAATCTTTCTGATAATTATGATTTTGATAGCCAAATCTACATCTAATTATAATAAATGTTCTGCAGTGAGAAATATGCTTTCCACATTTCATAACTGGGTCTCATTTAAAAATCAATAAGCAAAAATTATAGTAGTTCCAACAAGAACTACTTATGCATCACTTATGTCATTTGAATGTTAATTAACCAGAACCAGGTCTCATATAATTACCGCAAGCAACATCAATTTTATCATTATTTTACAAAAACTACTGTCAAATAATCTGTTATATAATAAATAAAAAGAGTAGGTAAAAACAGGGTGTAAAATGTAGTGTCAGGAAAGGTGACCATAGAACCATACAATGAAAGGTATATGAGGAGGAAGTATTCATGGCAAGAGTGTCATGGGAATGTTTAATCTGTTTAATGTTTAAGATGTTCAGAGGCTTAGGAAAGTGTCTGCGTTCATTTGTGCATGTGTTTCTCCTGTGAGACACAAAACACCTCGCCTCCATTACTGCGCACAAAATGGCGCCTGGTGAGCAAAACTGCGCCACTGCAATTCAGACGCAAAGGGGAGAGAGAGGCAAACCAGACAGCTCACAAAAGATCATAAATGTAAAAACCATGCCACGATGTTCATTTTGGGGCCAAGTAATGTGCACTGTCATTTCTATCAGCGTTATAAACCAGCATAATGAAGGACAGTGATAAGACCATGCGTGGGGGATGGGCTCATATATGCTCGTTCATTCAGGAATTATTTTTTGAATATTACAAATGATTATGAACAGTATCTGGCCAACTTACAGTCTCACCGACTGGCAAATCGGCTGATCAAGGACACGTGTGCCTTTCCATCTGAATGCAAAACTGAAAACACGCCGTATTTCACTACAAAAACATCTCAGCTTCATAAAAAATCATTAAAGCTTCAAAAATGTTCGACACAGCCAATGGTGCTTGTCTGTACTTGGTTACTGGATGATTACTCATCAATGCAGTACTTTGGTGAAGATCAATCTAGGAATGCAAGACTGACTTGGTTTTTCTGTTTTGTCTGAACAAAACCCCTCAAAACAACTAATTCTCGTCGCTTTCTGCACTAAAAATGGGTTTGTTGGAGGAGTGCAAGGCTCAGAGATGACTATATATTTAGCATTTTATATTTCTAGCACAATTCTGGCCAGTTCCAGTTCTACTTTAGTGGCCAAATAAGGGAGGAGAAATGACTCCTTTCCCTTCCTCTCTGAAAGAGCAGCAAAAAGTGTTAGCCGTGTGCTTCGATTGTTGAAGCAGGGGGGCGGAAAAGGAGACGCAGCAAAAAACCATCGACCCTCGATGTACAGTCTAATTTAAACAGTGTCTGAGGAGAGGAGAGGACAGGAGAGAGCAGAGTTCTGGCTGGACGAGCTCTCTCTCGCAGACAGGGGCTGCCACAGCCAGAAAATACAGTTTAATATGTGCTTATCATAGCCAGTTTCAGCTCTGAGAGGGATTACAGACAGTAATAGTAGTTTTTGGTAAAAAACGATTCAGAAGTCGACGGTGGGTCGTTTTGATGATGAAAGCGCTGCCGCTGTGTGTTTTGATATTCGAGGCCGACGTGGAGGACGCCTAGCTCGGCCACGGTTCTGACTAGCACCCGCTGGAGGTTGATCCGAGCTGGAGGAGAGCTTACAGCCGCCACTGCTCCGTGTTTCTGTCTAAACGACCTATAATCGCTTCAAACAACTTCGTTTTTCGAGAAAAAGCCAGATTAAGTCGGTAAACCGTGATATTTTTGCATTATTCTGCGTCTTCTAGCTAATGGCCTCCCTGTGTGGTGGTGTTTTGCTAGCTGGCTACACACAAGGAGATTTGAGAAAAACATAACGAAGTAAACCGGTTTCGAAGCATAAATATTTATTTCGATTTGCATGACATAAAAGACGGCGGAAAAAAGAGGCAAACCCTTACTCCTGTCTCACTCCTCTTGAAACCCAATATCTCCATTTGGCAACTTTTAATTTGCTCCCCCTCCTCCTCCTCCACCATCAACACCACCTCCTCCTTCTCCTTCTGCTTCTTCTCCCTCTCCCACTCATAATGTTCTTTCCCCCTCACTGTCCCTCGCTCCTGTCTCAGATAGATTTTTCTCTCGACTCTTCCCTCCCCGAAGGAGAGAGGGGAGGAAGGAGCCTGTGTGTGTTTTTTCCTTGAAATTTTTATCACGAAAAATTATAATACACTCAAAGGGGAAACTCACCGTCATGAAAAAGCAGTGCCTTGTCAACGGGGTTTCCTCGCCATCTCTGCACGGGCGGCCGAGGCGGTGCCGCTCCAGCAGAAGGCAGCACCCGCAGCCCAGGGGAACCCAGCAGCGTCTGCAGAACCTCACAGGGCTCTCTCTCAGGAGCACAGGGGCGCCGGGGAGACACGGCCCAGCCATCTGAGGCGATAACAGCGACCATAGAGGACAACTCTTCAGTACAACGAGACCCACCAAGTCCTTTAACTCCTACACTAAAACACACTCTTCTTTAATTGCCTTAATTGATGCATCAAAATAAGTCCCAACGATAGGGGGCGTGGTGTTTAGAGTGACCACACCCAAAACTGATGATACTCCTAACATGTGCTCTTCCAGACAGAAGTTTTTGCTACATTTTTTTACAATCAGATGTCAATTTTTCAAAATAAATGTCCATTTATTTCACACCACTTATCCATTTGTTTCACTAACCGAACACTACCTCAACATATCTCGCTTGCTGTCTAAAATGCCAGCCCGTACACAGCACAGATATTGCTGTTTCCACTCTTCTGTACATGCCATAATTGGTGCATCAAAACAAGTCCCCGTGACAGGGGGCGTGGTGTTAACAGTGGCGACACCCAAAACAGAAGCACAGGTTGTGTGATACTGCTGACACTACATGCACAATTTCAGTAAAAAGCTTTTCAACGGGTTTGTTTGAGTTTTTTTTTTTTTTTTCCACTTATCCATTTATTTCGTAATGTGTTCTATTTATTGCACACAGCTTATCCATTTGTTCCATTAACTACATATTTTTAGTCTTTTTAACACTCTACTTTTTAACACACTCTATTGTGTCTATTACAACGATGGGTCAACCAGTGAACCAACGTACTGCACGTTACAGCACAGATATTTTGTACACCGTTCAGGTTTTGTATCTGACTGTTGGAATATTCCTTTTGCTGTATATATTATGACCTTTAATTGGTCTGTGACTTAATATCTAACACTTGTCTAGTGATCCACATTATAATTATAAGTAGTGATTAATAAAAATATGAATATAAAATGACATTTTCTTGCCAATAAAGGACTTAAATTGTGAACATACTTTACATCTATTTGTTAGCATAGAACAGTGAATGTATTTTTAGTTAGTATTTAGTGAGTAACGTAGTGTGCAAAAGCCATTGACTTGTATAGATGTAAAATTGTGTATACAAGTAAGTTGTAACATGTACTGAAGTAAATCATTTGTTTGTGTGATGCTGTAGACTGTAGGGATGTAAATGAATTAATATATATATATATATATATATATATATACATACAAATGACATGTCTTTCATAACTTTTATTCTTTACAGCAACACAGAGTCATACAGTTTGACAAATTAGTTTACATGGTGGGGTAATTTAGTTTCCCCCGCATGTGGTTAAAGAAGCACAGAAATAAAATCACAGTAACAGACACATTTGGTTTTCTGAGCAAATCCAAAATGTTTGTTGAATTTTACTTTGTTTAATTTTACTTTCCCCAGTAATATTCAACAAACCACAACGAGGCAGATTCAGTCCTACTTTCAGCTGAGCAACAGCCTCCTGTCTTTAGGGATGTTTAGTGCATGCAAAGCATTAACCAGGATTAGTGTACTGTGTAAGTGTAAGTGTACTGTACTGTTTATCACTTATTCACTTCAGTATATGTGCAGTATCCACAATATTGTTATAGACTTTACTAGATTACATGGTCTGACACCCCAACATGCAATTACTGCTACTTATATTGTCACTTTTTCCCCAATGTGCAATTAATGGTATTTAGGTTGATCTCTTTCCCCAGTGTGTAATTACTGGTTCTTACACTTGTAATTACTGGTACTTCTCTAACATGCAATACAGGTACCTGCACTACACCCTCACCTCATGAATAGATGTACAGGTGCTGGTCATATAATTAGAATATCTTCAAAAAGTTGATTTATTTCACTAATTCCATTCAAAAAGTGAA
>JBBPDB010000108.1:33181834-33192351 GCA_037974465.1 Brachypetersius altus
CAAGTTTCACTTTTTGAATGGAATTAGTGAAATAAATCAACTTTTTGAAGATATTCTAATTATATGACCAGCACCTGCACAATACAAGCCAAAGGTTTGGGCCCACCCTCAGAGTAAAAAAAAATAGATGTTGCTCTTTCAAATTTCAAAGAAAACAATAGTAATGATTAAATGTTAATATACACAGTAACTGCAGTTTAATGAATGCAATATATATATATCATCAAAATAACCACTCCTTTCCTTTAGCACAGCAGCACACTGTGTCCTTTCCAGAAGTTTTTGGAAATAACTTGTGTCCAAACCCTCCCAGCACCTTTTCAAGAAATCACACCGTTCTGTCTCAGGAAGTTGTGGGTTTGATTCCCACGACTGCTAAGCACCTCTGAGGTACCCTTGAGCAAGATACCAGCCCCACACACTGCTCCCTGGGCGCTGTGTTCCGGGCTGCCCATCGCTTCGCTTGATGAATGGGTTAAATGCAGAGGAAGAATTTTGTGCCGTTCACACTGTGTGCTGTGGTGTTCACGTATGACAGATTGTTCACTTTCACTTCGTTTTGACCTTGACGGTCCATTTTTCTTCCTGTGTGACAAAACTATCTACAGCCATCTCCATTTCCTTCCATCCCCATATCATCTTCCTCTCTCACACCAACTGCCTGCATGTCCTTCCTCACCACATCCATAAACTTCCTACTATGCTTTCCTCTTCTCCTCTTCCTTGTAGCCTCATCCTCAGCATCCTTCTCCCAACATACTCAAGGTTAGCATTTAGCTCAGCTAAACTGTTTTTGAATATTATTTTCAAAGGTACCTAAGACTTTTTCAAAATAATGTACATATGAGAATAAAGATTTCATATGTGCTTATTTGTGCTCTGATCTAAAAGTAATACTGGGCTCTGACAAGCACATTGATATTCACTATTTACTGAATTATGTTATTTGTATTTATTCTTTTTTTAGTTTTTTTTTTTTAGCATAGTATGTTTAACCAAGTTTTTGAATATATTTTCACACGGGCCTAATGCTTTTTCACAATAATGTGCATATGAGGTCTGATCTGACCTAAAAGCCATACTGGGCTTCCACAAGTAACACACTGACATTTACTGAATAATGTTATTTGTATTGATTATATTGAATCACTACTCAGTTATATTATTTCCACAGGAAATGAAAAAAAAAAATGGTATTCTGTCCAAAAAAACTCAATTTACTGTATACTGTTATTTATGTTGATTCCGTTTAGTTTTATTCATTATACTTAGCTCAGCTAAACAATTTGACAGGTGCCTAATACATTATATGAGAATAAAGGTCTGGTATGATGTAAAACTCATACCACAGTCCCATGTTAACGTCACCCGTCTTGTGGTCCACCAATAGGAGGAGATTATACAGAAGGAAGCCGTCCAATCACGAGCGAGTTTATTGAGATCCGGCTGTGGGGCGTTGTTTACAGTCCACCAAAGAGGAAGCGGCACCTGACCGGTACCATGGAGGCTAACTCCGTGGAGGTGGGCTCCAGTGAGCTCGTCCAGATCCCCGAACGCATGTTGCGGCGGGACCAGGCCAGGCTGGAGGAGCTGGAGCGCCGAAGAACCGTGAAGGAGAGCCAGTCGGTGAGGGAGGAGAACGTGTCATACTTCACTTCAACTTTCGGAACTGAAAGGGCCTCCATAGAGGAGCTCATCTCCAGCTGCTCCACAGCCCAGGACGAGAAGACCCCCAGCATATTGGAGGAGGCCACTCTCCGAACCCAGGACCTCCAAAAGTTCCTGAACGACAGCACCATGTTCCTCACGCAGTACCAACTGGGGCAGGCCCAGGCTGCTCTGCAGAAGATCCAGGCTTCCATCGCAGAGCTGAGGCCCAAGAAGAAATTTGCTTTTAAGTCTCGTAAAGTCACGACAGGGTCAACTCAAGCACCTGCAACCACATCTTCAGGCTGCACAGAGAAAAAAGGGTCTCTTGGCACATTTGTGGTTGATGGTGCCACGCAGTGTGGCTTCTCCAACCTCCAAAACGAAGTCCTGGTCAAACTCTCAGATGAGATCCAGCAGCGGGATGTCCTGCTCTCACACCTGACTAACTGCAAAGTGAGGCTCTTGGGATCCCCAAGCACGTTGCACATCAAGAACGTCCAGGCATGCCAGATCCTCAGTGGCCCGGTGTCCAGCTCTGTTTTTGTGGATGAGTGTTCAGACTGCACCCTGGGCTTCGCATGTCAGCAGCTGCGCACCCACAACACTACCAATACCAATATCTACCTACATGTCACCAGCCGAGCGATAATAGAGGACTGCAGAGGTGTCCGTTTTGCACCTTTTAACTGGAGGTATGAAGGAATGGACAATGATTTCAAAATATCTGGATTGGATCCCCAAAGAAACAACTGGTCTGAGGTGGATGACTTCAATTGGCTCGCTGCTGGAACTCCTTCACCCAACTGGACTGTCATTCCGGAGTCTGAGAGGATATCCTCTTGGGATGCCATAGAGCCAACTGCATGAAACACTCAAAATGAAGAATGCTTGCACTAATTCGTTCCTGCTACAGAGATCACTAATTAAAGAAATAAACTCACTTGATCTGTTTTAATGTGCTGTTAATTCACCTATAGTTGGCTTTTACAGACTTTGTCCTCATTCATTTCTGTGTTCATTATTCCAGGTGTAACACTACCTTGGTTAGGTACAGAAGTCTTCAGAAATGCTTTATATATGTGGTATGTATGCATTATGGAGTACTGAAGAAGTCTAACTTGAGCTGTTGTGTCACATTTTCTGCATGCTGTGCAAATCCAGATGTCAATACAGATGTTTGTCTGCAGTACCAGGCAAGCTGTATAATTAGAAATGTATAAACTTGAGTCATTCAACATAGATGCCTTAATACAAAAATGACTTATTCAATTAAACCAGAAATACCGTGTTGAAACTTAATTTCAGACTGAATGTGACAAAATGGGAAATATGTGGGCCGTTAATCAGGAAATGGTTAAAATGCTGTCAAAATCACTGTCAAAATAAAATGTTATTTTTTGTTTAATGTGGCCTCATACATTTTCTTTATTTAATAACCTTAACTGGTTATTAGTTCATGTTTGTCTTCCAAAGCTAATGAAAGTGTCCCTTTATTTGTCAGGACTGCTTCACTGTATAGATAATCAGAAAGCAGTTCTGTCAGGTTAAAAAAAATCAGATTTGAAATGTAAAACATTGTGAGGTACACCCATGCACATACAAACTTGATTTGTATGGTATAAGAGACCTCAGCAAAAATGCTGTTGCTTTTCATGCACTCTAAGACCCTGGAACGGAAGGGGTGTGGTTTCAAGTCCCTTTAGATTCTTGGTCTCTGGTGTCTTTCGAGTGTTGCTGGCTGGACCACGTGACTAATCAAACCAATCACATTCTACGCCAGCAGCTTACTGATGGGCTCATCTGTTGGCATAGGATTTCTGTAAATGGGATAAGGCTGATTAGCAGGGTTTAGGATGACGTCCTGTAACTTTGGGTTTAATCATTTGAATCCTTGGCCGTCCACTTCCCTATGCAGGAAAACGGACATTAGCATCAGTACCTGTCAACACCACTGCCTTTCTTGCAGGAAGAAGCCCATTTGTGAGGGTATAGGAGAAAACTCAGTGGCTCATGCTCACCTTTACACCTGGACTTCTATTATGGGTGAAGTGAGGACCAGGAAAATCACCGAAATGACCCCACTTCACTGGAATGGATTATGGATTTCTGCTTGAAGATCACCTTGAAAATAGCCAACTAAGGAAGACCAAACTCTAGTTGAGACAATCATTTGGGATCTAAAACTTCTCAGTGGCGATCGATCACTGAAAAGTGACAGTCACACTTTTTTCACTACTAGGTTAAAAACTACCTGTCAAAGATGGCTCTTCTGAAGGTGAAGTTTGACCTGAAGAAACGGGTAAAGTTGGCCCAGATGCTCTGGCTCTTGTACTGGTTTTCTATAATGGCTGGAGTGCTAGTCCTCAGCTTGGGCCTCTTTTTTAAAATTGAACTACGGAGGCGAAGTGAACTTATGGACAACAACGAAAGCCACTTTGTGCCCAACCTGCTCATTGGAGTAGGACTGTTGGCCTGTGGCATCAATGCCTTTGGTGGCAAGATCTGCTATGATTCACTGGATTCATCCAAGTTCACCAAGTGGAAGACAATTGTAAAGCCTTTCCTTATCTGTTGTTTGCTCTTCAATACTCTCCTCTTCTTTACAGCACTGTTGTGCTTCACTATGCGCATCCCTCTGCAGTTTACTCTGGCAGAAGGCCTGAAGAATGGCATGAAGTTTTACAAGGACTCAGATGTGCCTGGTCGCTGCTACATGAAGAGAACTATCGATCTGATGCAAATGGAGTTTCGCTGTTGTGGCAATAATAACTACAAAGACTGGTTTGAGATCCAATGGGTTAGCAATCGCTACCTGGACTTCAGCTCCAAAGAAGTCAAAGAGTAAGTGTCTTTCAAAACGTGACACTGCTTTTTATTTATATGCATTGTAAAATAAGTGAATGTCTTGGTAATATTTAAAATGTGCTGCTTCATTAGTTACTGTTGACTTTTGAATGAATGAGGATAATTACACAGTGTTCTTGAGTCTTAATATTTCAGTCTGCTTCTACAGTTACAGAGAGGTAAATACTAAACCAAACTAAAAAAAAAAGTTCTTGTAATTGTTTTCACCTTTACTTATAGTGTAAGTGGTGAGTTTGATCAAGTGTAAAGATGATTTAGGGGGTTAGTTTGTGGTGTAAGTGGTATCAACCGTGTGAGCCAGTTCAGACTTAGTTGATAATCTTCTTGGATCACATTTCAATGTCCTTTAAGGCTTACTGTCCTTTCCAATCACTTGAACACCAAGATGATTGGCTGGGAATAGATCATGGTGTCACGGGAAGAGCCCTTAAGTCTTAATGTTTTCAGAACATTTAATCGTGTTTTGATATGGGGGCATTTGGTACTTGATGCTCTTTGCTCTAGTGACATCATTAGAGTCCTGATAAGTTTCTTCATGAAAATAAACACTATTTTAAACAGTGGATTTGGAAAGGGGCAAGTGCTGCTTACAATGAACGCAGACAAATAAACAAACACAAATGTTTAATTACTAGATCTATTTTAGCAGTAAATCTCTTGATGGTTTCCTTGTTTGTAGCCGAATCAGCAGCAATGTAGATGGACAGTACTTGCTGGATGGAGTCCCGTTCAGCTGCTGCAACCCCAGCTCTCCGAGGCCCTGCATCCAGCACCAAGTGACCAACAACACGGCCCATTACAGTTATGAGCACCAAACTGAGGAACTGAACATCTGGAAGCGTGGCTGCAGGGATGCTCTGGTTTCCTACTATGGGGGACTGATGAACACCATCGGTGTATTGGTGCTGTTCGTAACTGCACTAGAGGTAAGTCTTAACTGTACCCTGTGTTTTCTAAAACTCCTCTCATTACAGTCCACAACATTTAATAGCACTCTGAGATAGAAACGATAAAAATAATGCGTCTAAATTTGACATTACACTGTGGGCGAACTCCAATTGCTTAGAGCACATAGCAGAAAATAACCTCACTACAAACCAAGTGAGCAACATTTAAGGGTTGTCATTTCTTGGGTAGTTGGTTATATGGCTTTGTTTTTCTTACATCATTTGCAGGAAATTGTAATAGCAGGATTTGTGAACACAGAAGTAAGCAGCATATAAAACAAGAATTACCATCTGCACTCAACTCATACAGTATTAGACATGCACAATTTCGATAACCAGGTAGAAGGTGTGGTGGATAGACTTTCCTTCTTGTAAATGATTTATCTGTGATTCTGTGTAAGACGTTTGGGTTAAACTCGTTTAATTTTCTGTTCTAGAAGACATTCAAAAGAGAGAAGGCGTGCTGATTATAACTTGTAACGTGAAGTATAGTGGTCTTTCAGCTCTCTGCTCTCTCCTCCTTCAGGTTAGTGTGATGGTGGGCCTGCAGTATGTGAACACTTCTCTGTCCACGCTGGTCAATCCAGAGGATCCTGAGAGTGAAAGCGAGGGATGGATCCTGGAGAAAACTGTCAAGGAAACCTTCACTGATATTATGGCCAAAATGAAATCCATGGGCAAAGGCAATCAGGTAGAGGAGGGGGCAGAAGAGCAGGGCGTTGCTACAGTGAGCTGAGCACGTCCCACTCGCTAGAACTTTGGCCACAACTGCCAAAGGTAGAGATCTGTGAGAGACTTCCTCCCGTACAAACTCCAGATAGTCACTCAAACTATGCAGCATGAACACACAGTCGACCAGCGAGCCAAAGGTTGGGTAAAAGGCATGCAAAATCTGGTTTCTTGTTAATTGGTTTGATTTTTGGGGTTTTCATGAGATTCTTATTTGAAATTACAGGCTGAAATTCACAAAATAACATTAATTTGAATATTTTTCTTCTGAGACATGAACTCCACCTACATCTTACCCACCACAAAAGTACTGTTTATAGAAATTAGTGTTACTTGCTTTAAGCTTGAGTTGATGTTAAGTAAGAGGCAGTCTGGCATCAGCTGTCATAGCGAAATGTAAAACTGAGAGTGAGCATATATGTATTACAGGATGTTTTCTCTGGGATATAATGAGAAGTATGTGCAAAACCTCACTAACAGCACAAACAAACCACTTAAACAAACCCAAAATAAACATTGCATCTGCACATTTAAAGACCATGCTGGTTTGTAGGGATTCCCCAAATTCTCCCCTTTAAATCATTTCAAGCCATTGAATAGAGAGGTCTGACCTAATGTAGAGCTTATTGAAGGGCATGCAGTACCTGTATATTATATTGTACCCATCTGTTCCATTTTAAGGTGAAATTTCATACATTTCATTTTCGTACAAAAGTCCCAACAACAACTGCATTGTAACCAGGTTCAAGTGGAGGATCCAATGTGGAAGGTCAAGGCATGAGCAAACAAGAAAGTGGCTACACTCCACTAATA
The DNA here is from genome assembly GCA_037974465.1 of Brachypetersius altus. NCBI lineage: Eukaryota > Metazoa > Chordata > Actinopteri > Characiformes > Alestidae > Brachypetersius > Brachypetersius altus. The sequence goes on from JBBPDB010000108.1 coordinate 33,188,839, forward strand.
AGTCTAGTGCTTGGCATTGGCATAGTGGTCTATGGCCTTTGTACAGTTTCTTAACCATGGGAAACTATTTCATGAAGCTCCCAATGAGCAGCTCATGTGCTGATGTTGCCTACAGAAGCTCTGTAGTGAATGACGCAACAGCTCTAAGTGGTTTGATTGGTCTACAGCTTTGTGGCTGAGCTCTTGTTGCTCCTAGATGCATCAGTGTCACAATAATGCCACTAAAAGTTGGCTGGAGCAGATCCACAGAGCAGATATTTCACAAACTGGATCCCCATGACTGTCACTGAGCTCCTCAGTACGGCCCATTCTACTGCCAGTGTTTGTCAACAGAGACGGCATGGCTATATGATTTTATGCACCTGTATTCAATTGCTGAAACATGTCAACTTCGTAATTAGGAGGGATGCTCACATACTATTAGCTATATAGTGTATCAAGCTGTGTGTCCATAGACAATAGACGTGAAGGCTACTAAATATGCTATTATATGATCTCCAACATGAATTCCAACACAAACATGGTAACTGCATAATGACATTGACCATGGAACTCTCCTGAATGACACCAATGGTCTTCTCATTTCACCAAGCTCGTGTTATCTTTGCGTCACTCCCCCTATTGCTCCATAACCAGCTTGTGCCATTTTACCTCTGATATTACTCTGGTTTGTTGGTTTAACTGTGACGAAACACCTCAATGCTAACACAGTTTACGTTTGATTTTCTCTGTACAAATATGATTACGTCTGACTCAGAAAGATCACTTTTTTCACTTTTTTGACTGACAGTTACAATGTCTTTTATAAATGTACTATCATATTTTTAAAGAACCAACCATGTTGATGGACAGAGTAAGGGCTGGGATTGAGAAAAGGGCTTTAATAGATTTTATGGGGAGGGGACTCATTTTCATCATACTGAGATATGTTGTGAATTTCCTTCAGAATGATTTCTGTCAGGTTTGCTTTAAAGGTTCCATAACACAAACCACTGGCATGGCAGGAAACATAAGCAGCCACAAATGGCTTATTTTGTAAACGATCAGAAACAGTTATGGGGAAGTGGTCTTTTGCATGAATGCAATGATCTGGAACAAGTTTAAAGGACTAGAAAATGCTTGAGGCTGCCGATGTGATGCAAAGGAACATCCGGTGACAGGGCGATGGGATGCCTGCGAAGACCCCTGGATTCCAGGAGGACACTTTAAAAGTGGCAGCTAACCCCCGACCTCTGTACTACGAATGGCTCACCTGGCTGTTGTTTCACTGGCGGTCGGGAGATCCCTTGCTTTTAGCTTTTCTCTGCGGCGTCTCCCAGGCAGGACTCTTCAAATTAAATCCACACTAAAATACATATACTCGTAACTTTGTAAATAGTATAGAATTGTTATATTTTTTCTCTTTTTGTAAATACTCAATTGAAAAACAATTTAACTAAAATTCACTTTACTTCTTGTAAAAACTCAATTTAACTAAGAGGGTGTGTTTGTGTATAGCACGTATAACTGTAAATAATGTAGCAATATATTATAGAGTCTATATATTATAATAAAATACCATATGAAAATGGTTAATGTGTGTCTTGATGGTTTCCTCTTGTCCCGAACACAGATCACGGTGTTCGGGGAACTCTGCAGGAGGTCTGATTTAGTCATTGGATCAGCCTGCGAATTATGTGATTATTGCGTAAACATGCTGCCTGTCCTGCTTGACACATGGCAAGTCAAAACAGTATTGAGTTTTTATGTTAATTTCATGGCTGTCTGGATGAACCATAATAGCATATAACAGTGCTGAGGTGTAGTTTTTACAATCACTCCTGTATCAAGGCAATAGTACTTCAAATACTCTAAAATACTGTGCTTGACAAATGAAGTGACTTTTTCCTTTTTACACCATCTTAAAAAGAGGCACAGTGTGAACAGGAATTGATCTATGACCTTGATATTAGCTGAAGGTACTTTATGCTTTGAATATTTTCTTCACTCTCACATATTTCTTTAGAGAATGCTCCATTGAAAGGTTCTCCATTTAAGAGTGACAGTACTGTGTAATTGTAAGAAGGCATGGATTATTTTTGATAAGGCCAAAAATTGAATTTTTTAATGATAAGACTATATGTTTCAGTGATATATAGTAGGAGGCAGGTCTAAGAAGTGAGGGAAAACTGCAGGAGCGGTGAAGAGGGGGAGGAGGACAACTTTCTTCAGGTATTTTAGTTAGCAGCAAAGCACATAAACAGCAGCTGAGCTGATAAAGACAGTAAGCTGCTTTACAGAGTGTGCAGCTAAGCCTGCTGGCGGGTGATTCGGAGACATGGCCTGGAGCCGTGCCACTGGCACCTACCTGAGCATAGGCACTTCAGAGGATACCTCAGGGTCAGGGCAATTCCAGTTCACTCCTTATGAGGTATGTGGAACTGCACCTCATCTTTAGACCCGTTTAGACTCTTTCACTCAAACCATGGGTTTGTGTTACTAAGATGCTGCAATGTGGATGAATACCGATGATATAGGACTGCATTTGTGATGGAAAAGGCAGTACACCACTGTGTTTTAATGAGATTGTGTTTTACTGTGTTTTAATCTGTGTTCAACAACTCTATTTCCACACTCTAGACCATAGTTTCTAAAAGTGTATTGATCTCATAAATGGGTCAAATACTTGACCCAAAGGTTAGGATTCTCAAGGTTACCTGGGGTTAAATCCTTCCTCTTCTGACCTGCGCAGCAGGAGTTGATGACAGAATTGGGCCAATGAGAGAAGAAACTTCCTGAAGCTCCAGAAATGTTCTTAACACCTGCACAAACAAGCCTGTCTGAAAGAGAGAGGGCTGCTGGTGCACAGTATGAGGGTAATGTGATGTTATTGTGATGTTGTGTGATTACTTTCTGTACTATACTGCACTGTTTCTGCTGAACTGCTGTCAGCTGTAATAAAGGAGGGAGGGTAGTAATAGTGAGTTCACTATACAAGTAGAAATACATAGTAATGGTGAAAACAAGAGAGCTGAGGGCTGTGGCTCAATTCCCAACAGCAGCAATTTTACTTGAGCTTACTCAGATACACTTAAATGGTTCATATAGTGTCCTAACAGTTTTGGTCACTTACATCTAAAACTCAATGGACTGGTTTAGCTTGTACACACAGAGCTCGGAGTTAAGATGTGTTCATTCCAAATGGGATTAGTGAGCCACTTTGTTCTTGCTGAACGCTGCCACCTGTGGGATACACCAGACACAGATATTCTAATCACGTCATCAGTCTGAAGGAATCGCCTCAACCCAGGAGACACTGATCAGAACAACTGGTCCCATTATTGGCCTGACAGTGATGCTGTTAAAAAAGTCATAACACAGTCTTATAATCAGGGTTCGAAATTAACACCCGCCAATCCGCCAAATGCGGGTTAAAAACCATTTTGGCGGGTATTGCTAAAAACTTACCAGCCAATTTGGCCGGTGATGCATGAGCGCGTGTTATATGTGTTCTGTGTCTTTAAAAATGTCTGT
>JBBPDB010000108.1:33198717-33219123 GCA_037974465.1 Brachypetersius altus
ATATATAACCTACACAGTTTTCTAAAATGACAATAAGTAGAGAAAAATAAAAATTGTTTCATAACCTCTGCAGTCAAACAAATCAAAATGAACATTTTCTGATGGCAAACTGCATGCATGTTATGCATGTCTTGTTGATTCTGGGCCAAAAAGATAAATACTGGAAACATACCAAGGCAAAGTGATGACAGAAAGCCAAAGCAAGTATCAACAGCGGTCCATTGTGGTCAGCAGGCCTGAATCACATGCAGTGTCTGTCTCCCTGACCTTCCCTCACCGTGCTCAGAGTGTGCCTTGTCCCTCAGAGACAACATGCCCTTCTCAAATGTACCATTGTTGGACCAGCAGAAGAACAATGGACCTCCTCCACCCAGAGATATCCTTCATACCAGCTGGTCGTGACGAACCCTATCGCCACCCCTATACCCCTCGTACACCCATACGCCCAGTAACCGCATAAGACCGCTGTTGTCCATAGCTGGTCAATGGACACTTGGATCGATTGTTCACAAAGCAGCCGTGTGTGCTGTTAAACAGGCTGGGGGGGTAGAAGATGAATATTCACATCGCTGCATATTTGTCCAGGCTCATACAAAAGAACCTCACACTGAGACACAGTTGGGCTGGACAAAGGCCGGACAGTGAACAAATAAAGTCATGCAACAAACACAGGCATGTATACTGTAGAAGAACACTAGAATCTTACAGTATAGAAAACTCCAACCAGTTATGACATGCATGAAATCACTGAGGGCTTTCAATAAGGAAGCTTGTATCTATCTGTAAAACATAAATTTGTTTTATGTTGTGGTTGAATGGTTGAAATGATTTAGGTTTGTTTGTTTCTGGAGTTTTAAGGTTTGCCTGTTTATTTGTACTGATATGAATGTCTTTGTTCATACTTTAAAATCATAATGTAACAATAACTCAGCCCTTGGTACAATTAGTATATATGTCACATGGCCCATATTTCTGTAGTAATTTTGCCTGCAGCCTTTCTACATACGACGATTTTTCATTCCACACATTTCTTTAACAGGTGCAGGCAGTTCTGAGCGGGGCCCTGCATCGTGTTCACTCTGCACCGAAAGCGTTCCCTCAAACCAGCCTGAGACGTTAGCGCTCACAAAAATCTCCTCTGTGTTGACAGTGATAATACTGAATACTGACATACAGAAAGAAATATAAATATGAAAATAATGAAATGGGTCCATTAGCACATTGTCGCCCACGTCTTTTTCTTTTTTATACACAATTTGAAAAGAGTAAAAAAGTAATAGCTGTTGATGATAGATGGACCAAAATGACTTAGGTACATTTGCCAGATGCACTTTTCCAATGCAAGTTACAATTTATTCAGATGTAGGCATTAAGGGAGTAAGGGGTCATGGCTAATTGGTGTAGTGTGGTGTTCTTCCCCAGGTCCTAGTCTGCTGTGTGGTCTAACCCATTTCTTTTGCTTCTCCTTACTGTTCTGGAGATCCAACATTTTTGTTACAGTGACAAGAGATTCCTGTAGTTAAAAGGTCTTTCAACATTTCACCATACTGTTATTTAACAATGAATTGCCACATAAGCATTCTCAATAAGGATGAAGGAGCATGCATGGAATCCAGTAACAAGAACAGAAGAGCTTCAATAGGATACTTAGACAGAGCCAAAAGCCTGAATCACAATCTAGTCAAGTTTGATTACTGTGGGTTGTGGCATTTGCTCTTTTGAAAAGAGTCTCTTTTCTGTGACTCATTCTTCTAAAGGTTGAGTATTAATTCTGAGTCACCAACAATGAACCCCTCACAAAGTGAAAATGCCATGGTCTGTTTAAAAAAACGCTTTTCGCATATTATTTACCCACCTTTTTCCTTCCTCCTCGAAGATACATGCTCCATCCGTGTCAGATTTTAAGAACGGTGTGAAATTTGTGTGGATGACAGTGCTTATTAAAATCGTACTTTAAAGAACACATCAGTCATTGTGCATTAGATGAACGAGCCAGCTACTAACTCAGCACAGAAAGACACAGGCACACATTAAGAAAAGGAATAAGCTTTCCATTTCTCAGTAATACACTGACTTATAAGTCTTTCAGTCCACATAAACCACCACACGTTCCATCCTCTCCTCCATGTTTTATTAATTATCCCATACACCACTCCCAAATCAGCCTATTTCCTTTTACACCCATATGCAGTGTATGTTCCAAACATGACCTCAATATGCAGAGCTGCTTAAACGTTTGTGAACTCTTTCGAATTCTCTCAGGTTTTATATATAATTATGACCTGAAAATGTGATCAGACATAAATCAAAGTCATAACAATAGATAAAGGGAAACCAATAAAACAAATGATACATTTTGTCATTAATATATTGAGCAAAGTTATCCAGCATTAAACTTGGCAAAAATATGTGAACCTCGGTTGGAAGTAACTTGAGCAGCCATGGCTTCAGCCAAAAGTTTCCTGTGGCTGTTGATCACTCCTGGACATTGCCTTGGAAGAATTTTGGCTCAGTGATTTTGTTGGGCTTTCTAACATGGATGCTTCACGCTTCAGGTCCAGCCACATTTCTCCTGGATTAAGGCCTGGAATTTCTAAAACACAACATTTCTTCTGACTGTTGAGTTTAAGGTCATTATCTTGTTGCAACACCCATCTTCTGTTGTGTCCCAGTTCATAGACGAATGATGAGACACACTCTTGAAGAGTTTTCTAATACAATCCAGATTTCAAAGTTCTATAAAATGATAGAAAGGCTTCCTGGCCCAATTGCGCCATGATAATGCGACCACCCTGTTTTACAGTAGGGAATGCAACATGTCTCATTTAAGCCATAAAGATTAAATTTTGCCTTATCAGTCCACAGAAAAGTCTATCAGCGGCCCATCCAAGTGGTCTTTGGGAAACTTAAAAGAGGCACCAATGTTCTTCTGGGAAAGCATGGGCTTCCTCCCTCAACCATAAACATTATTCTTGTGAACACTGGCTGATTCGACAGTGAGGCCTGTAGATCATTAGAAGTTCCCAGAATATTATGCATCTTGTTTTTGGAGTGATTTTTGTTGGATGGCCAATCCTGGGGCGGTGAAACATTTTCTGCTCTTTTTATCTGACAGTAGATTGGTGAAGTCCAAAGATGTTTTATTGGTGTATGTACTGTTATGCCTTTTTTGGATGATCTGATCACATATTAGGTCAGATGAACATAAAAACAGATCAAATTTGAACGAACTTTGAAGACCACTGTATTAAACATCCCTGGCTGTTTATCACATGATGGCATTTCCAGCACAGTCCAGAAAAGCACCTGTCACATCTTTCTTAATCACATGGCTTTAGATGGTGCCACAGCCAGGGAAATGGCTGGTGGCTTCAGACAGAGTTAGCTCTGGAACTCCGCTGATCATGAATCATAATAATTACTCTCATCATAATGTCAATTATTTGATAGCAGCTAAAGCACATTTAACCTGCTGGTTACTTCTCACTTACATTTCACTGCATATTTCAATGGGACATACTGTGCTGTGAACATGCTTAATATTCGAGCACACTGTGCCGTGGTGTGTATTAACTGTGCATGAGAAGTCCAGTTAGATCAGCACTGTAGCATGAGAGAATCTGACTCTAGCAGATGGCCATGACGTATTGGAACCTAGAGATATTTCCTTCAACGAGTGTGTGTAATGTGTAACACCCCTCTGCAGAGAGGCAGCCCGTGCCAAAACTGCGCTGAGCCTTGGATTAGTGTTGTGATTTTGAGAATGCCCATATGTTTCAACTCCGTTGTTTCAAAGTGGATAACCCTGGAGACAAAGCAACATACCAGAGTATCTTGTTAAGTCTCAGTCTACAGGCCAATAGTCAAATCTATACCCACTCTCATAGGACTGCATTAATATTCTTACAGTTGCTTCTACAGTTCACATTTTGGCTCACTGGTGTTGGAACGTCAGAGGAGGAAAACATGTTAAATCCGTATAATTTTTGACCTTTTCTATTGAGCCATTCATCACGAAACGTGCAAATGTAAAGAGCAGTTAGTATTTTCAAATGAAAGCCAAAAAATAGAGATTTAAGCACTTTTATAACACATTTTGCTGTGTACCCCGCCCAGCCTCTACCCTCCAAATATATGATATGAGGTCAACACATATTCTGAATATAGAAATGAGGCACAGAGGCACATGTATTCAGTTACTTTTTGATTTAAAAAGATCATTTTCAAATACAGTTAACCAAAACTTGGAATATAAAATGAAAATAAATATAGTCACATAAGCTAGCACATGGCATGTAGCCAACAGACGTTTTAGGCAGACCCAAAAAATGGCTTCTTTGACTATAACTCCGGCTAAAGAATGAGCAGACTGATAAATCAACGTTAAGAGCCCGTTTTTTTATCTCAGTAATACTGATTTCTTCCTTGAGAGGCCATCAAACAGTTAATCCAACAAAACTGTCTAAATTTGAGATGCTTCCACAGATCATTTTTGAATGTTTTCAGTACTTGAATAGACCAGCAGCAGCTTGGAGAACATAGACAAACACACAGTACGGCTACATAAATAGAAGCAGTGATATTCTTGTGTCCGTGACCAATGTGCATGTCACATGCCATTAATGGCATTAGCATAGCCTAAACAACTGCATCTCGGGTAATCAGAATAAGTCAGACCCTTTGAGATGCTTTGATGTGATCTTATGAGTCTCTTCCATGCTGCTGGGTGATAAGACTCATTAGTTGGGTCGTACTGAATAAGTCCTTCAAAATTAGCATTTCTATGGTCTCGAGGCTACGCAGCTGATGTTATAAAGTTGTATAACCTCTTACGCCATTGTGATTCCATACATCTTTAAGCAGGGCAACAAAAACAGAGGATTCATTCTTCTGTCTTCAAAACTCTGGATCATTACAGATTTACAGATCTCTTAACAGCCGAGTCTGTCGCAATATTTCCTCATGATTTCTTGGCAGCCATTCAGGATGAGAAATATGTCTTGCATGAAAGAGTTTAGGGAGGATGATGTTCCATGCCAGATCAGTGTGGAGGCAGCAATGATGATGTCATCCCATGAGGCTCTGACCAGGCTAATCGTATGTACTGTAGAAACACGTAGTGCTCTTTGGAGCGTGAGCGGCTCAGAATTAATTTACGACCATGGAAGAGACATATATCACAATGACACTGATTGTGTCAACTGACTAAATCTGAATCAACAGGGAATTCCACTGGTTGTGCAGAATCTACATAATTCAATAATAAAAGATGTGAGCGAAATAATTTGCAGTGGTTTGGTGTGAAATGTGCCATGCAGTTGAGGCAAACAGAGTCAGAATTCTTTACAGTGGTCGTAATGACTGCCTATTCATGGTGAAGTGATAAGGAGTGCAGTCACTGTGAAGAATAAAAGGTACAATTAAAGGCTATTGTGAAGCAAATGCAAAGTTGCCCGTAGTTATTTCTAGCATCCCTGAGGATTTCAGACTGAATTTAACAGTTTGTTTTATTGATTTTATCTCAAACTGGTTTATTTAATGTGTCGTGCCTCATTTCACTTGGATCAGCCAATCAGAACAGAAGTCATTGACGTATAAAAGCCGGACACGTCAAGAAACAGCCTGTTTAAATGTAAGAGATTAAGGAAACTGGAAAAACGGACATTGGAAATGATACTTGAATTATTAAATGTTCATTATTTCAGTTTATTTACGCATTTACTTCATTTTCATTTGAATTATTTGTTAAATTATTTGTTACATTTTTAATTACTCTTTAAATACTACTACAACTACAACAACAACTAATAATAATAATAATAATAATAATAACTAAAGCAATATCTTTGAGTATTACTTGTATGTAAATCAAAACGAATTCATTTTGTGATGTTTATTTCTCGTGGTTACAAAACACCAGCTAAAAGTTTTCAAGTGAACTCTTGCCAATCATTTTTGCTGTGATGGATCAACTAGTGGAAAAATCAAACGATCTCTGTCGCTTTCCGCCAGGCCTGTCTCTGATGGACATCCTAGTGTGCTGTCATGCCCTCCAAGCCCACCCATTAACGGCCATCTGTCTGTCATTTGGGTGTGTGTCAAGGGCGCTGGGACCTTGGGACATGTGTGACATGCGGCAGAGGTGAGGTGTCGATATTGGGAGGGTTTACAAACAGCTAAGTTTAGAGCCTATGTCCACCCCCCCTCTCAGCCACCAAAGTGTCAGCTAGAACACACTGAAGGCCCGCTGTTGCCAATTCATCACCCGTAATTGTTATGACTGGTGGCGGCTCCCTCTCATAAAGTCCTTGTAAATGAACCATAAGTTAACATGAAATGACTCAGGACCGTTAAAATCCTTTCAAGGCAACTTATGCTATTTCAACACACAGCTTTAAGAAGCAGCACCAAAAAGAGAGCTAGATGCTGTAATGCCTCATAAAGCAACAAATGTTCATAACTGACCTAAAAGAATTCTGGAGATTATTATTAAGAGTATTATTAAGAGTAAAGTTGTGCCATTTTGTCAGTTCATTTCATTGCCATAATTTTAAAACCTTTGAATTATTTATTGCAATTTCATTATATTTTATTTACTAGTCAGTTAAACTACTACAATAATACCACAAAGATCATGAATTCTACAACATGAAGTTGTTCCAGAATTACGTGGTTGTTGGTACAAATCTTCTATCACCAAAAAGTTTCTTTTCATGAGGAAGAAAAACATCACTCTTTTCAGTCAAGGTTAATGATTAATGTAACAAGATTTTACTCATTTGGACCATTTCTATTGGTTCTTTCATCATGAAATGTTGACATGGTGTAAAAAAGCAACTGGCATTTTGAAAGATAAAATAAAAGTATTCTAAAAAAAATTGTCAAATAAATACACTTAAAAATACATGTAAAAGTTGTGGAAAGAAATAAATACATTAAAATGAATATTTCAAATGTGGGTACTTCCAGAGAGGTGTATATCATAATCTCAACAAGTTGCCAAATACAAAGTATATGTAATATATATGAGTCTGGTGTTTCTGTTATGGTGTAGGATGCATTTTTCTTGTTGTAAATCCTCCCTTCCCAATAATTCAATACAATGCAAATCAATATGAAGTTATTATTAATGGTTACCTATATCCTATGATGAAATATTTCTATTCTGAAGGAATAGTGATATCCCAGGATGATGATATCTCCATCCAAAGGGCATGAGAGGCAGCTGAATAGGTTGAGTATGAAAATTATATTCCACAGTCTTTAGATCATTAGATTCCACCCCCTACTGAACGCCCATGGGAGCTTTTGGGCTGTTATGTTAGACAGTGCCCTTCATCATTAATAGACCAGTTGGTGTTGTGTCCCTCTGCTACACTTCAGTTCAAGTTGGACTGAAGCTATTGTTCTAGATCTGTAAATGCATACATAGATCAAACTGACCTATACATGGTCCACTATGGCCATATAGCATAAGCATTTAGCATTTAATGAGCATTCTGGGAATCACTCCGGGTCTCTCTTGCCTTTGATGACCTTCTAGATTTATAAGAGAAAAAAAGGAAGGAAGTGAACTGTGTATGGATATAGTTGCAGGGCATGGTGGTGCGTCTATTCCAGGGTGGCGCGTAGAGAAGCCCATGGGTTCCTCTGTCTTCGCCCTGCCTCACAGCCTAATGTTCAATGCACTTAAATTCTCTCTCTCCTCCTGCTGTGAACCAGTGCATCAGATATGTTACATTACCCACTATGCATAATGGATTAGCAATAAATCTATTTCTGTAACGGGGCTATGTCTCCTGCATTATGTCTCTGCGGTCTTTATTAGTGAATACCAATGATTCAGAGCTGAGAGAGAGAGAGAGAGAGAGGGGAAAGGACAGAAGAGAGAGAAAGAGAGAGGTAAAGGGAGAGAGGGTGAGAGAGCGAGCTAAAATGGGTGAGAGAGGAGTGGAGAGGATTTTTATGAGATGAGCAGAACCATCAGAGCAATGTTTTATTGTTCTATATCGCTCCACATTGAGTTTGCGTCTGGATATGTTCATATTTGTTGTGTCTAGATGAAACTTTATGAGTTTTTATTTTGCTTCACAATTTGTATTAATGCTGTTGCTGTAGTTGTTTCTGTCACTGCGTCTTAAGTAAGCCATAACTCAAAACATGGGTGCTTTTGGTTTCCAGGCAATGTGAAAGCACTAAACAAAATCCAACTTTCAATCTCACGCAGCAAATACAGCACAGATCAATTTCAGTGTCGTATTCATTAAGGACTGACAGCAGTGACAGTATCTGACGGTTTGGAGAGGGTTAGAAAAAATGACATTATAACAATATTGTTTGCTTCAATCAATGTCCGAAAATGTGGACAGAATATGATTTGCCCGACAGCTGACAATATCATTTATATTGTTTTTTAAGGCCACACATTACTTGGCAATCATTCTCCCAGGTTCAGCTCTGTCTTTAGAGGTTACTGTAGGACTATGAGGTTTACCATGTTTAGTTCTTGTTTCACAGAAATTGCTTTTTTACATATGTAATGAACAATGATGTTGCAGATTCTGAATAAATCTGATTCTGGATCAGTATTTCAGTAGGTTGTAAAAACAGACCCACTTGCAGCGATTAGCTACACACTGATATTCAAAGTAAGCTGTACTTGGTCCTAAACACAACACAATGTCTCCATTACCTAAACGAAGAGCTGGATGTGGCTCGAGCAGATAGAAATTTTGAGGATATATATATTTGGGTGACTATTGGCCTCTAGTGAGTGTTTGCATCATTAGCCTCATAGCACCAGTGCTAAACTAAACAAGCAAAGTTTGGACTCCAGACATACATTGTTGATCATTTACATCCGGAATAAGTGGCAAAATGTATAAGTATAACTTTTAAGTAAACCATTCCCTCACATTATGTGTATAGTCAAACAAAATTGAAGTGTATGGCCACTAAAGGCCATGTTACATAATGCAATAATACTTACTTAACAAGAGACACAATTAGAACGTTGGAAAGAGCTCTGGCCGTGACCTCTGAACTGTCTCAGGCCTCGTGTTGAACAAGTGTGTCAAGAATGCACACCCTCCCCAACCCGAACACACACACAAACATAGACTACATGAAATGCAGTACATGCATGCAAACACAATCATTACAGACAAGTATAGATGTTCAAACAACACAGAGGAAAGGAAAACAGCCTGAGTACTGAAGAGACTGAAATGCTGAAACAGGTGGGGATGTTTCTCACAGGCGTGTGCATTTGCCTGATAGTGCTGCCATCTGTTTTAGCACCTCGTGCGAAAGGAGGCATGCAGAGGGTCCCACCTCACCATCCTCCTCATCGCTGCTTATCTCAAGGCCCTTCCATATGGAGAGTAATTAAATCAAAGCAAGCTTCTTAAGTGGTCATTGTTCAGTTTGGCAAAAAAACCAGTGGCGCAATAATATCTCAGCGCTGATTAAACATGTAATCTCATTTTCAGCATGTAATAGTGTCATCTTTCCAAAAGATACACTACTTTATTCATAAGAATCTGTAAAAAATCACATGTTTTACACATGAAACGTTTGTCTGACTGGTTTGAATTACACCTCATGACAGACGAGCGTGTCATGGCACGCCATGTACTTAAGTTGCTGTTTTTAGTGTTGAGACACAGCATTCACATTTCAAACAATTAGCAAAAAACCTCTGTGTTAAATTGGCATTTGCTGTGCTGAATGAATTCTTACGTCCATTGGGACTTGAATATAGTGTCAGTTCAGTCCTTGGGATTTTGACGCGTTTAAAACGTGATGTTTTGCTGGTGCTTTTGCTGCTACAGAGGAAGACCGAAGGAAGGAAGGGAAGACGGAAGAAGGGCAGGAAGGATGTGAATCTATTCATTTGCTAATCGCTGTCACTTCAACTTGTCAGCTTACTGTAATTGCGGTGCATGAGGCGCCTGAATAGGGAACACAGCTCAGTGACTCATTCATATTGGTCTTCTTTTGTCCCTTTTCATGTCTGATAATCTCTGTCAGGGTATAGTCGGCCAAATAAACATGTTTTCCTTTAAAATTTACACATCTTTTATGCCATCGCTTTGCAGTGGCATTGTCCTTCTCTTTGTAATCTGTCTGCCTCTCTCTCTCTCTCTCTCTCTCTCTCTCTCTCCCGCACTCTCTCTCTCTTTCTCTCAGAAGCAGCAACAGTAATGAAACGCAGCCTGTCTTCGCAGTGCTCTGTTAATTACTTCTCTATTTATTTAGTGGTTGTGCTTTGGTGGTGGTGGGGGGGTTCAGGGGATTGTCTAACTCTCGTGTTAAATAGCCCGCATTCCGATCCTCTGATGCCCAGCCTAACACCATCCCCATTTTCATCTCCACGGCCCAGCAAATTAGCGCCCAACTGACTCCCTCTGTGTGTGTGTGTCTGTGTGTCTGTGTGTGTGTGTTTGAGAGTGTGTCTGTGCGTGCACATGGGAGCAAACGGAGCTCATCCTACAACAAATATTGCAACCACTGAGAAACCACTTTGGTTTTTCTTGGTGTTTTGGTGGCTCTACTTTGATAGCAGGGTATTCATTTGCTCATGCATTAAAACCCCACTTAGTTCTTTCAGTGGAGCCCTATATTAATTGGTCTTAAATTTTTACCCCTATAGGTCACCAAAAACAGACATTATTCTTTTTTACACAATCGTGTTACAGTCTGTTTGTATCTCTCCTAATGAAACAAGTTGTTTTTTTTACTGTGCCTTTAAGACTGTCAGGTGAAAAGTAACATCCTATTGGCTGATCTCCACCCTGCCACAGTTCAAAGCCAGTCCAGGCCAAAACACTTATTATGATGTCAGCCTCAGTGGGAAGGAGCTACATTGCTGTAGACCAAATAGGCAGTTATGTAATTGCATTGTTTTTGTGACATCATAAAAACAGCTCATTCTAAACATGCTCTTTTAATATAAATGACCATTTTATTATCAAGTTTGAATACACTTTTTTTTAAGATTATTTTTTCCATGGTAAGTCATTTAAGGCCATGGCCCACTGACCCAACAAACACCAGCACTCAAAATGTTGGCAGTTGCCTTTACAATGTTTTGGAAGAAGCTAAATGAACAAGTGTGAATCGGGAGGAGGGCATTAGAACAGTATAAAAGAAAAAACAACGTACTAGAACAGTGTGAACTGTGGGGACGGCTCAACAATCGCTTCAACCAGTAGCATAATGTCTGCTGTGTCTGCTGAAGAACTTTGGGTCATAGTGTTCTGGCCCTTGCTTCTGGCACCTTAGCTGCGGCGATCCTTCATTCCCCAGCGTTCCCAGTGTTCCTCTGTCACAAAGGCTGGAGGTACACCCGGGCAAAGAAGCGTTTTTCATGAATACAGACGGGTTTGCTGTGGAAACAGTCACTGTTCCAGGACCAGTTCTCAACCTGGAGTTGAAGCTGTTGAGAAAATTTGCGGGGGGGGGTTAAATCTAATCAGAATACAGAACCTGATGACATTAAACACTTTAATATAATATAACCCTTTACTTCTTATCTTAGCTTTTATTTTTGTTCTCCTTCACTTTTACATATTCTATATCCAACATTGTGATAAGTACTTAAAAATCCAGTTTGATGGTGTTTACATGGTTAAAGGTTTGTTTAATGCACTTTTTAAATCCTGTATTCACTATTTTTTTAGACAGACAGACAGATAGACAGATAGCCAGATAGATAGATAGACATATTTTGTCACAAAATAGTACAAAAGATTAGTGTCTATGGGAAAACAACGAAGCATAAGTCACGCGAGTGTGAGAGGAAGAAAGTGCGTGTGTGTGCGTGCGTGCGCGTGTGTATGTTCTCTCCTCCCAGCCTCTCTGCCAGTGTTGAGCTTCACTTTGTTGCTGTAGATGAAATCTGCATGAGGGCAAATCTGATCCCAGTACAAAACAAAACACAAAGACATACTGACAGTAAATCCTTCAATATAACCTTTACTGTTTGTCTTGGCTTTTATTTCTGCTCTCCTTCACTCTAACACATTACACCCCCCCCCCTTCCCCACCCCCGAATCCAACTCTGTGTTACTGAAAATCAAGTAACTGGTTAAAAGTTTCTACTCCTCTAGTTACTATTTTTTGTCACAAAACAGTACAATAGATTGGGAACAAAACAAAACGTAAGTCACGAGAGGGAGGGAGAGAGTGTGTGTGTATGTGTGAGTGCATAAGTTTTCCCCTCCCAGTCTCAGCCTGTGTCGAGCTTCACTCTGTGCTGTGGGCTGTGGTCATGTGACTGCGAGCCATCAGAGAGAGAGGGGGGGGAGAGAAAGAGAGAGAGAGAGACCCAA
The DNA here is from genome assembly GCA_037974465.1 of Brachypetersius altus. Classification (NCBI taxonomy): domain Eukaryota; kingdom Metazoa; phylum Chordata; class Actinopteri; order Characiformes; family Alestidae; genus Brachypetersius; species Brachypetersius altus. Next base: position 33,211,053 of record JBBPDB010000108.1, read on the forward strand.
CTTCAGCCTCAGTGTCTCTCTCAGTGCCTCTCTCGTCTGAGTCTGAGCAGAGCCGGAGCGCACGCCTGGTCGAATGGACTGGACTGGGAGAAGCTGAACAGATCTCACGGGGCATGCTGGAGTTTGCACAGTTTGTGGAGCTTCTCTGACCTTGTGCGACCAACTACGAGATCTGTCCTCTTACTAAGATTGCAATTTGCAATCGCGTGCATTCCCCCGGAGCCGGTCTGGCACATGGTCGTGCGTAAATCAGGGCGGAGAGAGTGATTTTGAAGAAAGAAAGACAGCAAGAGATCCACCGTTAACTGGACGCAGGGAGTTTGACCGCACTGCCGTGGAGAGAGAGAGAAGCAAGGAGGGAAGTGGCTGAAAGACTTCAGGACGCGGTGCTGTTCTCTCTCCTCGCAGCTGCTTTTCGAGGTTTTTTTTTATTTTTTAAGGCAGCCCGTTAAATATGGTGGGGGAAATGGAAACGAAGGAGAAGCCCAAGCCCACTCCTGACTATCTGATGCAGCTCATGAACGACAAGAAACTGATGAGCAGCCTGCCCAACTTCTGTGGGATTTTCAATCACCTAGAGAGGCTACTGGACGAAGGTAATATATAAAAAAATATTTTCCATAACTTTTTTTTAAACGCAAACCAGCATTTCTATTGTGAAACTTTGAACTGGAGTTGTGTCCAAGTGCCATGGAGGACTCACTTCATTTTCATTGACCTGAATACAAATGTAGTAGGGCCCCACATCTCTCTCTCTCTCGCTCTCTCTCTCAGACACATGGTGCTGGTGTGTTAGATCAATTTGAGGCAACTCCCCGAACTGCCCTGTAAACTTTGGCCTGATGGAAAAAAACAGGTCCAGTTGTTTCATAAACACAGTAAAACAACACCACTCCCAAGAAGTTATATGATGAGGATGAATAGAGGAGTGGTCTATTATTCTAATAGTCCTCAGGGTGAGTTTTTTTCGGGATGGCTGAAAAAGAAGAATGTGTGAGGATGGTGGAGCTGTTTGGTGGCCTCCAACCAGAATCTTCTACCAGTCGCCAGGGGGCTCTAGTCAGTTCAGATGAAGGGCGTGGAGCTCGTGGGCCCCCTCACATCACTCCTGCAGCCCAGCACAGCAAACTGGGAGCTTTGAGAGTTAGATGATAGCTGGGAAAGTTGGTAGTCTGTGTAAAATGTTTCATATGGATTAGTGCTGTCTAGGCTGACTGGTTACTTGTTGGTGGGCTGCCAACTATGGTAATGTAACACAGAAACAGTCACTTGAATAGACCTCCCAGATTTAAGTGTAAAGCCCGTAGCACAAAATTGTTCTCTGCATTTAACCCTTTCACAAAGTGAAGCAAGGAACGCAGTGCCCAGGCCACGGTGGGGGGTACCTCAGTGGTGCCACTTGCAGTCCTTGGATTCAAACCTACAAACTTCTAATCACAGGAGCAGATCCCTAACCACCATAGACAAGTCTGTATGGGGGAATATTTTAAACTATATTTGTACTACACTTCTCCTAATAATGAGATGTAGTAAAATAGATTCATTTTTACATTTCCAAACTCTCTCTTATTACTGTCTTTAAGATAAATCTTGGCTCTGATTGTCTACCCTATATCATACCTTACCCAGAAAATTGGTCAAATACTTGTTACAACTTCAGTGTGAATAGATGAACTGAATTTAAACTGCTTTTGACTAAATAGGCAGATATATGTAAATAAGCTGACTTCACAAAAGCAGAACATTCACAGTTTTGTGGCCTGATCTCTATAAACGGACTTGAGGAATTAACACTACATTTTGAAGCTAATAAAGTTTACATACTACATTGAACTCTTTTACAGTCCAAGGTTTCCTGATGTGGGCCCTTAAAAAGCCGATTTGACAGTTTTAGGCGGAGAACTTGGAGTGGAACAGTCCATTTCCCTTTCTTTCACGTGCTAAGCATACATAGCTCCTGGCCAGGGCTTAGCTTCTTCTCAGTTCATTGCTGAAGTTAATGTATCATAAACAGTACCTCTGTATGCACTTGCCTGGAGAGAATGGTGCTTTGGCTGATTTATGCCTTCAGTATTGGTCAAACGGGAGTCCATTCAGACAGGCTGCTTAAAATGCACAGAGACTCTTGACTATTTTTACCAGTGCCTCACTGAAGTGGTCAGATAAAGCGCTGTGTGTCACAAATGACTTTACTAAGCTTGTGTTTTCACTTCCCCTATTTGATTCTAGTTTTAGTCTTCTTGCAACAGCGAGCAGAGGGAAGTGGAGGATGAAATGAGACGGAGCTTTTTAGGAGGCGAATTTAAAGTTTGGTCTGCAAATAAGCAAACAGCTCGGGCAGCATTCTTTAACCTGATCTTCATTCACACATGAGGCTTGTAACCAATGGCAACCCGAGACTTTATGTGCTTTTATTTCGCTCTTATTTTGGGATGCTCTTTTGCGGTTGTTTGGTTAGTTTTCGCTTTTGACATTTTGTTCTAGTACTTTAAACATTATCATCATCATTGGGTAGATCCACCATCGTACTGAATAAGGGAATTGCAAGGGAATAATACTTTTATAAAAGATGTACATTTGACTGTTTGGCACTTCATGCCAGAGAGAATGAGTTTTTGTTGGCTTATTTCTTCATGTTCCCCTCATAGGAACATGCATTCTGCCTTTATACCGCTAATTGAATTATTTGGGTAATTAAGCCAGTAGGGAGCCAAATATCTGGGACAGAATCCAGAGGCATGTCGAACCTGTGCAGAAGAAGCCTGCCTGTTTCGTTTAGCGCGGATGAGCCTCATATATACCACAAACACACCTAGTTGGGCTCACTAGTAGTGAGTTCAGCTCAGGTTGATGACCTGTTTACAGACTCTAGTGGTTTTAGAGCCCACTGTAGTGGTTTTAGAGCCAGTATTGCTCACTGAGGTTAGCCAAGGTGACTTGATGAGGTGATAGTACACTCCTATACCATTCTTAAATCTTGTAATCTGTGTTTTCCTCTAACTTTTATCGATAATGTATTTAATACTTAAACTCTTAAGGAACTCTTGTGCTTTTAACCCATGAACCCCCTTCCAGGCTGTTTGTAAGCAAATGCAGACAGTATCATGTATGTTTAAATGGTTTTGAAAAACCTATTCCTGTTTTCTTGACTGATACCATATTCTGCTCTGCTCTTTTTTAATGTGCAACAGGTGACTTGTTTGACCTTTTCTTGCTATTCGTATTGCCTCTGAGTTTCACACAGGACGTGACTTCACTGGCATGTCTGAAGTGCTCTAAAGCATTCTACACAAACAGAAACGGCAAAATCTTCACCCCTATAAGTATCAGTGAATTTCTCACGTCTCATTTCTATAGTTCACCGCGTGCATGCACTCTCCTAGGCGCTGATGAATGCTCTAATTTTAGATCCGAGTCCGGGTGTGTTTACGAAGGCACCCGTATTATTTTTAAAGTCTACTCTGAGCTGACTCACTCAGAAGCTTCAGAAATGTACATTAAGATCAACCGCTGGAGTGTAAGTGAGTGGCACCCTGGGCCAGATCATACTGATATGATTTGAAAGGTGTTGCTTTTACTCAAAGCACCAGGTCCTCCTTCAGTCACGGGACCAGACACCACTTGTAATCTATTCTGGGACCCCTTGTAATCTATTTCTGAATGGTCTCTGATAAACAAAGTGAAATGCGAGCTTGTCTCTGGTGTTTTGACCTTTGATTGTCCTGACATGTCCTTTTGGTTAGGCAGAGCTATTGCTGGTGTTCGTATCCCCCGGTCTGACATGAGCGACAAAGACCCCCTTCAGCCTGATCCCATCATATGACCACACTGAGAACGCACACAGAGTTGGCGACAGATCCCATAATTCATCCATCATAATTCACCATTACTATTAGAGGTGCTGAATGTGTCAGAGGAGGAGGGAGAGGACAGAAAGAACTGTACGTGAGTGGAAATAGGTCCAGTGAACTGTGGCCTTGTTTCAATACTGTCAGCGTGCCTTCATCCACTTCCCCTCATGACTCGGAGGTGCTTGTCAACAGTGTTAGACAAGAGCAGCCACTTGCAGGAAGGAGCGAATTTTTCCGCAGGAGAACCCTCGCACTTAGCAGCAAGCCCAGTGTGTTCCGTTGAAGAGATTTCCTTGACAAATTGAGTGCTCAGGTGCCTTCAAACCTTATAAAAGCTAAGCTAAGCTAATAAAAAAAAAAGAGGAAGCATAAAAGTGTCAAAACCAGAGCTGTCAAATCACAAAGCATCGGTGTGGCTGCAGATTTTTATTCGAAACAAGCAGCAGCTCATCTGATTAGATGTTTGAAGACTGAGACTAAGTGGAATCAGGTGGGCTCCTGATTGGCTGGAACGAAGATGTGCAGCCACAACGACCCTTCTTTGCGTTCTAATTACTATGAGGTCAGAGTTACTTCAGCTTTTATGGATAGTTTCTTACATAAACTGGAGCTAAAAATCTTGCAAATCCTTTGTGAATTAAGAAGTGTATTATTTCTTTGTCCTCTTACTGCTTTGCCTTGCACTGAAAATCAGGTCGCAAAGGCTCTTGTGAAAGTTCTGCTGTTCTAGTCTACATTTGTGTTGAATCCATCCCTCGGCCCTAAGAGGTCATCTAACAGGCCTCAGTCTCACTTTATAAAGTGCAGAAACAGCCGTTAAGATTGCAACAGAGATTCTTCCACAGGGAAACAGTTAGAGCAAGTCGACTCGAGCATATTAAAACAGCAATGAAATACTGTTGCATATTTAAGTGAGCTTGTTCCGTGTGTGTGTGTGTGTGTGTGTGTGTGTGTTACTCCGAGAGACATTTTTTTGACCTTTTGGTCTGAGCACATGTGACATGAATGCTCTTTGATTTGAATTGCATTAAGCCATTACCTTCTTAGGCAGGTCCTGTGACACAGCCTGAGAGAGAGGCCTGAAGACACAGGGGAATGTTGGGAGTGATGAAGACACACCAACCCATTAGCTTCCCCCAAACCGGGAGGAGGTGCAGTCAGAGCAAATGTCAGTAAATATATTGTCACTGTATTAACACAGCCTTGTAGCTCCGACGTAGACAGCACTTGATTTCAAATAATGGAATTTGACTGCAGTGATATTAGGGTTGGGTCCTTGCCTGACAGTCATCATGATGACTCATACACAGACACTACAGTGTCACTGCTATAATGTAGAAAAATGCATTAATGGCTTATTTCTAATGTATTTTGTCGAACTTTCCCTGAATATCAGGTTGAGCCATAGAACTGATGACTGTGTCTTTTCAAGGAGTGTCAGTCAGAGAGTACAAAAATGAGGAATGGGTTGATTTTAATTATATTAATAGCTCCTGGAGACTGATTTACTAAAGAAAAAACAGCTTAATAAATCACACTGTTATTAATTCACTGCCAAGTGAAGGCATGTTTTAATTCAGGGTCAAACATAAAATTATTTTTAATCTACCTTGGTTTGCTCCTGCCTCAGTAAATCAGGGGTTGAGTCTTTATTTATTTCACCAAACTGAGGATTAAAACTTGCCTTACACTCTAGGTCTTTACCCATAATCTTTATTGTTGATATCTTAACCTTTACATTTAACTAAATCAATGAATGGCCCCATGTCAATCCATTGCCATGTTTATGGTAGACATTAAATTTTTCCTTTAATTGAATGCAAATTATTTGATAACTTAATGGCATGGCCTTATGGGTCGATTCATTTAACTGCGTGAAACGGCCAGTGATTTTATTGTCATGGCTCATCAGTGTATAAAGTAGCTCTATGACCTTAAACAGCCTTAACTCTGACCTCGATGATTTGATTTGAGGAACGATCTTTAGGTGCATCATGAAATGAATAATTGAAATTAGAGCTGCACGATATGAGCAAATTATCAGTATTGCAATTTTACTGCTACATATTGTGATACTTTTAAAATATAACCACGTAATTGGAATTAAAAAAAGGGTTAAAGTCTGTAAATATTACTTCAAATGGTGCATTTGTTCCCCCATCCATGCAGTTCTTATATAGAAGATTAAATACAAGAACAATACATTTTCAAATCACATTTATTGTGATGTCAAAAACCAAAAGAAATGTCCTTATTCCAACTGTCAGTTAAGCCCCGCCCATTCAAGCACCAATTCACCAAAACCTTCAACAGTTAACGATTTTAAAGCTTGGACTTAGTTCCTCCACAGTCAGATACACTGATTGGTTAGAGGCTTATTTGCAGACGTTGAACAGATACTGGGAGAACTACTGAATTGAAATTGTGATTGGATTAGATAGATGTAGGGTGTTTTTTTTAAGAAATTGAATAAAATAAAAGCAAGGAACATTTACATTTCAGAATCAGTGTCTCAGATTAATATGTAATGGTGCAAGGTTTTCACTTTCACAGTTCTGTTGAGCTTTTCTGTATATTCATGTAGGAAATTTGTAACAAAATATGTGCACTCTGTGCATGTTTTCGATTTTCAGGTGACCCTGATTTTTCCCAAGGTTTTTGGTGAAAACATTTCCTCTCCCATGTCTTTAACAATCTGGCCTGTTGACCCTGGCCTGTCAGCACCTTAATATATGTGGGTGAGGTTGGATGATGCAACAGCACAATTGAACCTTGAGTCACTGAGTCAGGCCTCGCTGACTGCGGCGTTTTTGTACAGTCAGGTAAATAAGATTTCCAGGTGTCCTTTGTAATGTCTTCACGGAGTGAAAACAGTCAGTGGCAGACGTTGCACAGCCATGACGTCCTCCAGCCCGGAGTTAAACTGCGTTATCTTGATTCCTGATGGCTGGTCTGTTTGAAAAGATTACTGTGCTGATAAGCCAGCGTGTCAGTCTTGTCTCTTTGATCATGTCATCGCACTAGTCTTTCTGTTTCTCTCTTTCACAGATGGGTGTGCTTGTCTCTGTAAACACTCCACATTTACCCCCTCCCCACTAAATGCCACCTTGCTAAAGGCCTGACAGAGGCTCCCTGTTCAAGCCTGTCTTTCCTTCTAGCTTCTCAGCCTAAAGGGAATCCCTGTCATCTCCCCGCAATGCCATACATCATCATAGCTCTACCTCCACTGCTGCCTCTACCGGTTACATCACATATGATGATCTCAGACTGATCACAAGCACAAAGCCTCCATCTCACGCTCCGAGCACAGCTTGGCTATCAGCAGGAACATCCTCTCGATGGCAGAAAATGCAGCAAGATAATGTGGTGGAAAGAAACGAACAAAGCAGGCGAACCTGGAAGGCAACCAGAAAAACTTTGTTTGTTTGACTAGAGAAATAGTTCTTTTCAGACAAAGGGCAAACGCGTTGTTCCGTGTTATGAAGTCAACCGATATCTTGGTCATTGGTGGAAATGGAAAGAGTAAGGCATTGTTTTCTGCTTTTGTCATGGGTGTGGAGTTCTGGGTGGGCTCCAAAGAGTGCGAGAGTTAAGAGGGAGCGCTGTCTTGGCAGTAGAAGAGTACCCAGATGGTTTCCCTGTTTGAGGCTTGCTCATTCATCCCTCCAGCAACCTTTCCCTCCTCCATTTTACCTTTCTTGTGCACACTTTTGCTCCCTTTCTGAAAACGCACAGTGTTCTTTAAAAGACAGTGGTTATAGCAGACATTGGGATGAGTCACCGCACCCGTTGCATCCATGCTTGAGTTTCTGCCTTCTTTCACTTACAGTTGATATTTCTTAGAAAGAAACTCTCTAACACTTTCTTTTTCAGTTGGAGAAGTGTAGTGCAGGTGGTTTATGTAAGAAATGTGTTGTGGAAAAGAGGACGGCTCTTCATTGTTCTGAAGTCTTCACACTTTCAGGCTGTGGCTCTAAGCCTGTCCAGCAGCACTGTGCCATGGACCCTTATATCACAGTTTGTGACAGTTTCTAACAGCAACCATGTCAATATGACAAGAATTTAACGGCAACTCAATAACTCTGGCCCTTCTTATAATTAGTCTTGTGGTTGCAGGAGCAGTGCAGAACCCTGGGTCATGAGTCATTCCTTTTCTCCATATCTGCAGTAGATGGTCACGTTGTTTCTCTCTCTCTCTCTCTCTCTCTCTCTCTCTCTCT
>JBBPDB010000108.1:33223004-33239677 GCA_037974465.1 Brachypetersius altus
TCGTTTATTTTAAATAAACAGCAGTGTATTAACCAGTAAACACACACTCTTGCTTATATTTCCATGTATGTGTAAGGCAGCAGAAGTGTTACGCCAGTAGGAGGCACTATTGCACCACACTATGACCCAGGTTTATGATATACTTGCGCTTTTTGGTCCCTCTGTGATTCTGCATTACTTCAATCACGTCTTCTCCATCGTACGTGTATTCTTCAAAAAGACATCATGTACCCACGTACCGTGACGGTTCAGTACAAATACATGTACCGTTACAGCCCTACGATCCACCTATAGAAATTAAAGCATGGCCTACAGTACCTATACAGAACAACTTTTTAAAATTTATTTCATTCTTTGCACTAAATGGAAAAACAAATCACTGAGCTGAGTGTGCAAATCTCTACACAACTGACGCACTTAAAATAAATGCGTTCTAGTATAATACTGATTCAGCACTCTCTGTTGGTATCAGCCCAATACCATTACTAGGCATCACAATACCTGCATGGTTCTGCTGACTAACATGAGGTGCTTGTGGAAAACCGACACTACACAGCCTCGTCTGATCATCCCTGTGGGGGCAGAGGGGTCTGATGAAGAGCATCAGATCAGCTCTTATGTAATGTCTCATAGCGGATGCTGTTGCTATATGTTTGCTCAGGGCTTAGATTTACTGGGGAGCCCCTGAGGCAATAACTGATGCGACTCAGGGTTACATTAAGATTCCATTAATCGTCCAGTCTGGCCTGGGCTTTGATGTAGTCATTCCAAACCTGATTGTAAGTCATAGTAAATCCATTCCAATATAAAGTCTCTTTTGTCCCGTAGTCTACAAAGGGCTTTTGTTAAGTAATGATCATTGTCTTTGTCTTTTGTGCTGGTCTCTGATGAATCGCATGTATTTGAGCAGAGAGCATTCTGAGGGTTGGTGTCTGATTGATTCTTGGTGAATACTTATCATAGCTTTCATTTGCATGACTGGTTTGGCTCATTTGCCCTCAGGGAGAATACAGAAGTAGCTCTTATCAAATGTAACAGAGGCAGAACGAGCAACAGTAGCGTTCTGCGATCCTGATAGATGCAAAGTAGTTAACATGTTTTTTCTAGTGGATGATCTGTACTGGTCGGTTCAGAGTCAAGTTAACAAAAATTAAGAGTGTTTTCTAGAAAATGGTGGCAGAGGTATCAATAATTAACATACCACTGGATATAGCATATAAAGATTTAACTTGTAGTGCCACTTAAGCAGATCTTGAGAGTGAGTGAGTCTGAACTGCATGACTCTCCATGCTTTAGCTAAGCGCTCAGTGAGTTGGCCTACATAACTCTCATGGAGATTTAGCCCAGTTTGATCTTTTACCTGAGTCTCTGACTTTGTCTGGAAATCTCCTGCCAGTTCTCTCTTTGTCTCTTTACTCCTTGCGCATTCATTTCTGCGAGTGCTTTTGCGTAATTGGCTTTTTTATGGCTCTGTTTGGCAGAGATTGGCCGGGTACGGAAGGACATGTACAATGACACGCTGAACAGCAGTACAGACAAAAGGACATCGGAGCTGCCAGACGCCGTGGGGCCTATCGCTCAGCTCCAGGAGAAACTCTACGTGCCTGTAAAGGAATATCCAGACGTAAGTGCTCTTTATTTACCAGAATATTTCCACGTATGTGAAGTACTGTCCCTCTTCTGTGCACCCTTTCTCTGCAGGACCTCCCTGAAAGCTTCATCTAGTTGCTCGTAAGAAAACACAATCCCAGTTTAGATAACCTTTCCAATTTAGATCACATTTCTGATTTAGTTTAAGAGTCTATCTGTCATGCCGTCCCTTGATGACACCGTTCCTCGCTTCCGTCCATCTGGAAAAGCTCAGGAGCTCTAAGGTTAACCCAGAATGTCATGGAAATGTCAGGGGAAAGTGCAAAAATCAGTAGAGCTCAAAAAAAGGCAGGGGAAGCTGATGTGTTTTCTCTGAATTATTGAAAGCGCCCATATTTCTTAGATAGATTCACACTGCAGGAGGTTAGGCTTGGAAGTGTCATAACCAATGCTGTGTGACATGTATGTTAATGCTTTGACATTTTTCATCATTAGCTGGATTGAATCAGAAGTTCAAGTGGTTTAATGCGTTTTCAAACATAACAGTGTATAAGCTGTTTTTAAAAAATCTAATCAGAACTAGAGACTTCTCTAAATGTCGTCTGTCAGAAAGTTTGGGTGCGTGAAACAGATGATGCACGTTGACTTTGCGGAGGAGGATTCCTGCAGATCTGGAAGCTGGAAAAAAAGTGCTTCTTTTTAGTCGAAGTAAGATGAAAATATGAAAATTCACTCATTTTCAAGTATATTAACTATATTCATTAATTGTTGAATCATTTTGTTTGGAATCAGCATCTAAAAACAATAATGTCCACTAGGGCTGCATGATATTGGAAAACATGCGATATGCGATAATGTTGTAGAGTGCTGCGATGGCGATATCACCTGCGATAAGTGAGTAAAATCTAAGCCTTTATAGTGTTGATGTTTTTCTGCTTTGGATTAGCTAGTAACAGAGACCCCAGACACTGACTATTCTATGCAGAAAAAAAAAAGAAATGCAATATTTCCATTCCAACATGATTTTTTTTTTTAAGAATTTACTTAAACAGAACATTTAATGCCTCCCATAAAACATTTGAACCATTGAACATTGTTGAAAATTATAGTAAGTTAGTAAGAAAAAAATCGCAAAAGGAAGAATCTATAACAGCAGCACAGAAGATGAAGGAAACTGCCCAGAGATTTTTTTTGCCCTCTTCTCTGTGGCACTTATCGAAGATCTTTGGAAAAACACCATTTATTGCAAAACGGTCAATAAATGCGATATGTATATTTTATCGCGATATGTATATTGCGCATGTTGATATCGCGATGATGGTATTTTTTACAATATATTGTGCAGCCCTAATGTCCAGCTTATGTGCTGAAAACTGAGTGAAACCTGTGGTGAACGTCTGAGTGTATATTTGTAGCTTTAGGCTGCCAATTTCCTTCAAGTCCTTTAATTATCTCACTCCAGTCCTCCGAATTCAGAGGAGCAATATCCTGGAGCTGATTGATCAAATTAGTTTATTCCTGCTAGTACAGCAATAATCACAAGAAAATAATTACCATTGTATATATTGTCTAAAACACACACCTGCAGCCTTTGGCTGTTCATTCAGTATTGTGTGCTTGCAGTCTTGTTAGTGCAGCAGATAGAAACCGCGTTCTCCAATGACTTTATTAAGCATTTTACTTCACCTTTATCTCTTGTCACCTTTAGCTTTTTCAAAAGACTTGAGGTCTGAGACAGCCTCTATAATGTAACAGTCATAACTAGGGCTGGGCGATTTGGCCTAAAATCTAAATCTCGATTAATTGAACATTTTAACTCGATTAAGATTAATGAACGATTATTTTATTTATTTTTTTATTTTGCCCTCATAGTTCACTGACAAGTTTTGTACAGTAAATATGCTCACATATTACAAGTGAGAGATTTCTGAGCGAAGGGTGCATTATTTGATTTTAAAATAATTTAAGGAAACACGCACATTATCTACTATCTATATTTTTAAAGGGAAAGAAATCGAAATAATCGACCTGAAAAAATTTGATCGATTATAGGTTCTGAATGTCAATTTCGATTACTTTCCGATTAATCGCCCAGCCCTAGTCATAACACAATATTCTATAACCATTCTTTTTTTCGAGAGTGTTCTTTATTGGCTTTTAGTGTAACAAGAACTTCTGAAGTAGCAAATGAAGTGCTTTTGGGGAATAATTCTGTAGTTGTTTCAGATGTAGGTCTGTGACTAGTATTGTGATTGTACTGCTCTATATAGCAATTGCAATATCTTTAAATATATTATGGACCGCTATCATCACTTTTCTTCAAGTAAAAAGTGTCTTGAGTAGTAAATAAACAAAGGCTGGAATTTTTTATGGCACACAAACCCACACAAACATCAAAGAAAAGTGAAATAGAAGGAAACATTTAAATATAGGCCCTTTTAAAAAGACCTTTGTCGGTTTGTTGGATTACATGGAGACCTCAAAAAACCCATGAACTTCCTCTGAGCTGTGATTGGTTAGAGGTCCATCTCCATATTGCAGTCATCTGTACTGCAGAGAAAGATCTTGTGATCATGATAAACAGGTGATATAGTACACAGCACTTGTTAGATGTTTCACATCCATTTGAGTTTTTCCACTTTTAGCCAAGAGAGTAGTAGTGGTGAGTGTCTGCTCTTGTTAAGCACTGATAAAGGTGACAGGGAGGTCAAGAGGAGCCGAATTAGAAACATAACAGACGCTCCTGAGGATCTTCACTTATCGTTAGGTGCGGGGTGGCAATCAGGGTGAAGGCTCTCTAAACAGAGCTTAGAATTCACACTAAATTACTATTCAGCTCAGTGGCACTTATTGTTTGCTAGTTCAAGCCACGCCTTCAACATATGGTTGTAGTATGAGAAGAGGCTGTATGACTGTAGAAGGGCAGAGCCGGAGTTCTGGGCGTTTTCTGCTTTGAGCAAGAAGGTCAGATGTCCTTGATGAATGGAGGGACAGGAATGAGTAACAGGCATGAGTGATTGGGTGCAAAAACTTATTCACAGGCAAAGGGTGGAGCGTCAGTCATGGTCCTACATTGGAGCTATTTTAGCTCCGTCTGAAGCAGTTCATTTTAGAAGAATGTACTCGTGCTGGTGGTGCGAATGTACAAAATACAGACCAGGACACAATAACTGAAGATACAACTTCTGAATAATTGAACATTGCGCTGAATGTGATTGATGCGCACACTGGGGCTTCCTCAGGATTTGTTTTTCTGGGATCTAGCATATTAAGCTCTAGTATACTTTGACAGCTTACAAGGAACAACACGTTACTGAGTTATTGAGGTCACTAACTTCCAGAAATTTGTCAGAAACAACAAAATGGGACATTCCTTACGGGGCAGATATCTGGATTTCCACTTTTCTCTCTTCAAAATGACCCCATTTATTTAGGTTTATTTTTACCGCTTCTCTTTTTTTGGCCCTGTCCCGTTGTAGATCAAATGAAGAAACACAAATCCTCCGTGTCTAAGCGATCATTAATCACCCTGCTTGTTTGGAGTGTGACTTCTCCCCCTGAAACACAATCAGCATTCTGATAATCCTCCAAAAATCTAACAGGCCTCCCACAATACCTCCGCAGCGGCAGGGTCACATGCTACAGGAGTGCCTCAGAGCCCAGGCAGGAGAGGCACGTAGAGCTCTGACTTCTGTGTCCTCTCTGGACCAGCTAATTAAGGAAGAACGATCTAGAAAGTTATTACTGCCACTCCAGCACCTGTCCTCCATGGAAATGAAAACAAGCCAGAGCTTTAAAGGAAAAGGGAGCGAGGCAGAGATGAGAGAAGCAGAGATGAGAGGTGTTTACGTTCAGCGTCTGATTATTTTTCCGTGCAGCGCTCGCGTTCCTTCCCTCACTTTGTGATAAAATCATTGCGAGCGATTTTGAAACTGCTGCCCCTTGCCGTTCAATCGCTCCCTCTTTCTCTCTCTTTTCCTCCTCCTTTACTCTCTGTTGGACGGTAATGAGATTTGTCCGACGCTTTGTTGTTGTTAATTGAAACTTTTCACAATTCAGATGAATTTTGCCAAACTGGTAAACAGCTCTAGGGAGAAGAAAAAGTCCCAACGTGAAGAATTCGGTGTGAATAGTTATTTGCTTTTCATTAATATTCTCTGAGCTTGCTTGTTTGTTTGTTTGTGATTCAGTAAGACTTGAGGTCTGAGATGCAACAGGTCTGTAATGCTACAGTCATAACACAATATTCTATGAAAATTCTTTTTTTGGCGAATGGAGTATGTTCACTTTAATGGCTTTTAGTGTAACAAAATTTTATGAAGTGGTTTTATTACACAAATCATTTCTAATATGTGTGTAAAATAATGAATGCACACACCCCACATATACATACATACATACATACATACATACACACACACACACACACACACACACACATATATATATGTGTATATAATGAATGTTTGTGTGTGTGTGTACACATACTGCAGTATTTAAACTTGCACAAAACATCGAACAACAATAACACTGAGGCACAAACAGCCCTTTTGCATCGCACAGTAGTGCGATGAGCTCAGGCCTAAATATACAGCACAGAGGCTTCGTGGCTGCAGCAGCTGTGATCAAGCATAGAGGAGATGGGCTTTAAAAGGAAGAGAATGCATTGTGACCCTGAGAGAGCGAGAGGGGCAGCTGCTTGGCTTATCACTCAGCCCTCGTGACAGATAAGGTTAAACGCTCAGAGAGGGGCCTAGCCGCCAGCCTGCAACCACCAAAAAGCACAATGTATTATTCCTGGCCTCACCACTATTGGAGATGCAGCCCACTAAATCATGTCAGGGTACAAATAACTGCTTTAACTTTGGTGACCAGGGTGATCGCTCAAACCCTCTCTATTCCCTCTTACAAATCCCTGCTCTGAGCCCTACTGTTCGCTCCCAGGAAACCGCGGTTAGTGTGTCAGTCAACACGCTTAGCTGTTTACTGTCACAGTGATTTGTGTCCTGTTTTTCCTGCTGGGTCATTTGTAAGCCCTGGGCAGAGAGCACTCAAAACACGGCTCTTTTGTGCAAATAAAATGGGAGGTTACTCACCAATGTTTTGTGTTTTGTGGCCTAACTTGATTATCATCACTGTCATAAGAACACCTTGTAGCTGCTATTTTTTTCCTTTTCATTCCATTTGAAAAATGACAGCTGCCTTTTGCTTCGTGTGCATGTTTAATGATGGATGGATCAATAGGAGTTTTTTAAACATACTGGTATATACTTATTGGTATAGGACATTTCATGGAGTCTGTGGAGAAACTTTTAGATGGCACTACTTTGTTTTAGTCTTTTACACTTCTCTTATGGCCTTTTGCATAACTTTTGTATTACATTACATGTTTTTTTTTTTCCTTGCAATGGCAGCAGGATCTGCAAGTCATTTCGTTTTAAATAATCTCATTTGAATCGTAGTGTAAAAATGAAGCTTTATTAGTGAAAAAATGACTCCCTGTATATTTTTTGCATGAAGAGCTGTACTATAGAGAGAACATGTTGCTCAGCACAAATATCCATTTCCCGTAATTCAGGGTGAGGTGTGAAATGAACGCTCTCGTTCTCCGCAGTCATGCCCTGATGTCATTCTCTCAGTGGCGTGAGGAATGTTGCCAACCGAGTGTGTTCGACAGCAGGGCTGATATGTTGGCACATCGTTTGTGACACAATGGAAACGAGACAGTGTACGCGATAGAGGTGGAAGGAAAAACGTCAATGTTTGAAAATCATAGCACTGCAGTACTTTGAGTCAAATAGGATACACTTAAACACATATGAATATTTCTTTAAATTATTAATGCAAAACAGGGCAGTGACAAAAAATGAGGTTTGTTTTGCAGGCAGATTTAAAAAGTAATAAATGCATTATATTGTAAAATATATATCTTACTATATCCTAATTTTATCCTATTGCTCAAGTGTCAGAATGCAATGCGACCTCTGATTCTCGTACAGATACACTCACAAAGGCGGGCCTCTCAATGAAAGAAGAGAATGTGTTTGTGTATGTGTTCAGGGAGGGAACCTACAGTGCCAGGACCAGCGAAATCAAGTCTATTTTAAAGGGAATTGACATTTTTTGGACGTTAAAAGAACTATTAAATTAGTTTTGTGTGATAAATGATATATGTATGGCATTCGTCCTGACAATATGTGTGTGTAACCTTTTCACCTTCAGGGTGGGAATGGGGTGGAGTCATGGCTGTAGGCAAATGGTGCATTCCAGAGGGTCTTTGGCTTCTGGATGTTCCCCACCAAATAAAAGGATTGAACATTCCTAACATTCCTCTGGAGTTTGTAAAGTCTCTTTGATTGAATTATACAGTGATTTTACCGCGCTGTAGCTTATACTGGGCTTTGCCAAAGCTGCCCTATACGAGACTCAAGGGTGGACTCAGTGTTCTGTTTATAATTGCTGAAAATTGGTTCATGAGGGAACATTGTTCTCTTGATACAGCACAGTAGCATTTGCACAGAAGTGTCCATTAATATCACCGTGTTGCATCGAACTTGCAAACGTTCATGTAGCCAGTGCTGTTTTTTAGTTTTCCAAAGAGTATCAGGAAGTTTCCCAGCAGCATGCGGTGTGCCAAATATGCCAAATAGAACCAAATGTAGGAATAAATGTCAAGTTTCAGAATGTTGCTTTCCGCAGCATGTTTTTTTCATCTGTTCCATTGGACTCTAGTCCCCATTGCCTTTTCTACAGACTACCCAGAGAGGTCTAATCCTCATAAATCTCACTTAAGATCTTATTCAAAAGGTTCTCTTCCAGCAGCTAAATAGATTAGGTTAAATTGTGATTTAAGCTGAGAATTGGAGTAAATTTGTGTAGCAATAGTCAATTTTAAAATGAATTTGCACAAAAGTGTCCATTAATATCACCGTGGGGGGTTGAATCTGTTTCAAACTTGCAAACATTCATGTAGCCGGTGCTTTACAAAGTGCAAAACAAGGCAGTGCTGGCAGAGACGCATCCTTCAGCTGAAAATCAGGATCCCCCTCCAGTCTGAGGCAGGTGTTATCATACCGCAAGAATGTTGATCAGTTGCAGCAGCAAGAGCTGTGTGATAAAAAGTGTGTGTAATGTGTGTGTGACATGCAGGTGTGTTTAATTAAATCCTCTATTTTTCACCATGTCATCTGTGTGTGTGCAGTTCAACTTTGTGGGGAGAATCCTCGGGCCTCGTGGGCTCACTGCCAAACAGCTGGAGGCTGAAACAGGCTGCAAGATCATGGTGCGAGGCAAAGGCTCCATGAGGGACAAGAAGAAGGTGAGTTTTTCTCTCTCTTTCTTCTTTTCATGTTTCGTTGTTTCTGAAGATCTTTTACATCTAATATTTCATTATCTCTCCATGACCCCCTGTCTAATATAGACAGCTTTGTGTGTCGACACACTATTTTTTTACTTATTTTTTTTTTTGTACAGTTTTTTTTTTTTCCCCCTGTGCAGGAAACCATATTTTTGCACCAATGCATAACTAATGCATGCCAAATGGCAAGGGATAAAATCCAGGCAGTCTCTATTCTAATGGAGTTTCTGTTGGAGTCTGCTTGGCTTGCACCACTCTGGGACTGAGACAGACATTCTGCCTGCCTCCAAGGGTGCCTGACATAGAGGAAAAATGACTCGCATTAAAATGAAAATGAGTGCCATTAGAGAAAGAGAGAGACATGGGGGGGAAAGCTTTCTGCTTTTTAGAGCTGAGCAAGAGGGTTGCTTCACTTCTTCAATATATGTCTCTCCCCAGACTATTTAGTCCATGTTTTTAGATTAAAGGACAACTTCAGTGCGTCGCCACATCCCATTTGACTTACCAGCAAAATCAAGAGCGGAACAAATGATTTTGCTAGAGACAACTACACTCTAATGAAAGCTGTTTTTTAGTTTTCCAAAGAGGATTAGGAAGTTTTCTAGCAGCATGCGGTGTGCCAAATATGCCAAATAGAACCAAATATAGAAATAAATGTCAAGTTTCAGTATGTTGCTTTCCGCAGCATGTTTTTTTTTTTTTTTCCCAAACTGTTCCATTTGACTCTAGTCCCCATTGCCCTTTCTACAGAATACCTTTCTTAGGCCCAGAGAGGTCTAATCCTCATAAATCTCACTTAAGATCTTATTCAAAAGGTTCTCTTCCAGCAGCTAAATAGATTAGGTTAAATTGTGATTTAAGCTGAGAATTAGAGTAAAAATTGTGTAGCAATAGCCAATTTTAAAACGGATTTGTCTTGATTTTTGTAGTGAAGGAATCCTAGGTAGTTTTCTAGGAGCTGAAACATTCACTTGTTCTCAGCTGCGCAGATTCAGCCGCCTGTGGTTGCAGCAGAATGACAAATAGAAGCATATTCAAAAGAATACTGAGTAGCAATGTGGCAGATGAGATTCTTTGCTGTGCAGTGTTGCTAATTCAGAGTGATGGGGAATTAATGAAACACAATGAGCTGAGATCCCCCAGGCACACTGCCATGTTCCTGCAGTGTTACACAAGCTGCACCGCCACAAATTTCGCCCGAGCCCTCAGCGGACACAGTAATAGACGGCGTTTAATTGGACAGGATGGAGACGCACTCTGGCTGGTCTCTGTTTGGAGCTGTGTTTGCTGTTGCATGTCTGAGAAATATTTAAAGAGGATTTTAACGGTGCCAATAAACACCACTTCTTCAAAGCTGACATCAGCCTTTTCCAACAGTAGCCACCAGGGAGCTTCTCCTGATCAAGGCACTGGATGCTGTTGTCATGACTTGTCAGAATCACTTCACTGTGTGCTGCTTGTGTATGCAGATGTGAATATTTCTCCAAATCTGTATCTTTCAGCACACAATGCCCTCCGGCCATGATTTTTGAATTGCTGGGCAGGGTGACACTACAGTAGAAGAAAACACTGAATAAATGAAAGCGGCAAAGGAGGAACATGGAGGGGTTTGTAGAACAGTGCTGCAGGAATTGAACGAGCCAAGCATCAAACGGAGGCGCCATCTGGATCCATGTACACTCTTACTATCATCCAAATTAGATTTACAGTCGCAGTTCTTGCGATGCACACATTGGAGGGCATGGATCTTTACGAATAGAAAATTTCACCTGGAGAAAACAAAATGCTGTTTATAGTTGTATAGGGTCCTAAGGTAGAATCTAGAGCATGAAAAAGAATTATTTTAGACACTTAATGTGTCAAACCTGACACTTAATATGCGTCAAAAACCAAAAAGGCATAACAAAAACTGTTGCTGCAGGTCTATTACATGTTGTAATAGAAATGTAGTGTTGCTGTCTTAAGAAGGCATATTACTGTCATTTACACGGATTGGCAACAGCAATCAAACCACTGACAGGTGAATAACGCTGCTAATCTTGTTACAGTGGCACCTGCCATGGGATATATTGGGTAGCAGATGAGCAGCCAGCCGATGTGTTAGAAACAAGAGAAACTGGCAGGCCTAAGGATCTGAGCGACTTTAACAAGGCCTAGACAGCTGGTTCAGATAACCTCCAGAACGGCAGGTCTTGTGGAGTGTTCCTAGTGTGTAGTGGTTAGTACTTACCAAAAGAATTGAACTGTCAACCCAAGGCTTGATGGGTCACGAAGGCTAGGCCATCTAATTCATACCACGTAAGAGATACTGTAGCACAAATTGCTGAAAAAGGTGCTGTCAGGTGGAAAGGTAACACTCAATACATTACAGCTTGCTACATGTGTGACCACAAACCAGTCCTATGGTGACCCTCATCCACAGAAGCGCTTACAATGAGGACATCAGAATTGAACCATTGAAGAAGGTGGCCTGGTCTGATGAATTATTTTTTTTAACATCATCTGGACACTTGAATGCCTGTGTGTTGCTTACCTGGGATAAAGGTGGCACCAGGAGGCACTATGGGAGGCAGTGTGATGCTCTGAGCAACATTCTGCTGAGAAACCTGGCCTTCATGTGGATTTTAGTTTGACGTGTAAAACCTACTTAAAAATCTGCTTAAACATTGTTTCAGGCCAACTCCCCCCATCGTGGTATTATTTTATGATCATGTCTTTTTTGCAATTGCTCTGCAAAAATACAGAAACATGACAAGAGGTTTTCGGTCCTGGCTTCCAAAGTCCCCAGATTTCAGTCGGATGGAGCCTCTGAGGGATGTGCTGAACATATTAGTTCAGTTCATGGCAGCGCACCTTGAAACGTAAAGGACTTAAAGGATCTACTGCTAACATCTTGGTGCCAGATACCACAGCACGCCTTCGGAGGTCTTGTGGGGTCATCGGGTCAGAGTTGTTATCGTGGTTTGAGGGGAAACCTGCAAGATATTAGGCAGGTGGTTTTAGTCTTATGGCTGTTACAGTCAGAGACTGACTCTTCATACCGCTTGTTGCTTGAGGGCATAGGGAGCACATCACCTGCCAGCCGTAACAAACACAAAGGCATGAATAAATTCACATGCACACCACATGTAGGCCAGCGTGAAACTCTATGGCACACTTTTGCTTTGACTCTACTCACTGGAACATTCTTTCTGTACTTCAAAGTAGCACTTGCTCTTAGCGTGTAACTAGCTCCCAGGAGCATTAGACTGTATCTTGTTATTGAGTGCATATATTTGATCAAGTAATTGCTCGTTTGTGAGTAGGTGGCAGCCAGTAATTAGCGAAAACAGTGCCTCCCCGCTGCGAACCAACACTGACATCCAGATATGGGGCTGGCTGAAACCTCCGACCTCGAATGTCTTTCTGTCCACTTACTGAAACTTCTCCACTTCACCATGTCAAAATCTCAGATGAAGGGCGAGTGGGTTTATAGTAATTGATTGTCCTGCAGATCTGAGTCGTAAACATAAGCCGATGTGATGAAAAACCCAGCTGGAGACAGCACATTCATTAAGGCCCAGCACTTCAGCCTGAAAGCGTGTTTTCAATGGAAACAGACCCATCGGTGCAGTGGTCAGTCCCCTTAGGTGAACCTGCAGCCAGCTGAATTCAGGCCACAGCCAAAGCCATGACCAGTGTCCTTGATCATTTCTAACAGCTAAAGCAAGCACTGCCACATGTGTACTGGATGACGTACACTACTGGGCAAAAATCAGAGGAACCAGCTAGGACTGGGCTATTAATCGAAAAGTAATCGAAATCGACATTCAGAACCTATAATCGATCACATTTTTCCAGGTCGATTATTTAGATTACTTTCCCTTTAAAACCACTACCGCGTGTGGAGTCACGTGACCCCGCTCCGTTATGTTACGTTATTAAACTCAGACAATTTGTCAGTGAACTATGAGGGCAAATAAATAAATAAGTAAAATAATCGTTCATTAATCGTAATTGAGTTAAAATGTTCAGTTAACATCGAGTTAATCGAGTGTGTCTGAAACTGCGCACTTTTAGTGTGCTATTTTAGGGCGTAGTGCGCCGACACTGAAAACCTAGCTAAACCTCAGTGCACTGAAAATACCCGGATGCTGCACTAAAATCGGCCAGAAAACGCAGTGCAGAACGATGCACGCTATGTGCACTAAACGGGCGCCATTTTCACCACGTATCGGAGGGGCGGGACTTTCAACGTGTTTTCGAGTCGGATAGTGGCGGCAAACAGTGAAATACAAGCCCAAGCAGAGGCAGCTGGTTTGTATAAATGTAAGTAACATTAATAAAATGATTTTACTGATGAACACTGCGGTAAAACCGGCAGATATTTTGGCGGCCGAAGAATCGCGAGCAAATGTTAGTCCGTCATTTCCACTAAGTGCAAAACGTTAGTGTTCCGTTTAGAACAGCACTGACCCACACCCTAACCCTAACCCTAACGCACTAAATCTCAGTTCACTGACAGTAGTGCGCGATTTCGGACACACCCTTAGATTTTAGGCCAAATCGCCCAGCCCTGGAACCAGCAATAGTCATATTTAAAAAAAAATGAGCAGTGATTGATTTTTTGGGAGTTTTTTTGTAGACCTTCATGAATGACATTCATAATTGTGTATAATGGACTATAGTCAAGAGCATGGCATGCTTAGCTAAGGTAGCAAATGAAAGATACAAAACCCTCACATCAGAAGAAATTAGCTTGTTATACACTTAAATGTCAATATATTTTTCATAAAATTATAAAAATACAATCAACCAAAATGCCATCCTATTTCAATATGTAGCAGGCATTGCAGTTGTATGAGAATTGTTTCTGCACTTTACTGAAGTCATTTGGTGCCATGTGACTTAACTTGGCAAAAAGACTGAAGTGATGCATACTGTGATACGTACTGTGGCCTCAAACTGTTCTGTCTTTATCCTCATCTGTTCAATTTCATGCTACAGAAGGAATGTCTAGTGGTCACTATAAACTGGCGGTATGGTAACACAGCATATAAGTAGGCCCCAAGTCGTGACTGTAAAAATCCAGTCTGAATGTGGCATAGACGCTGGTTCAAAGGGCTTAAATCTGGACCCATACTTTCTTCAGTCTTATTACTTAACTTATAGTTAGAAAAACATGTATAATAGTTACTGAGGAAGAAGCATAATTAATAGTTAAATGAGAACCATGCAGTTGAAGAGCTTAAACAAATAAGGTTAGATGAGTTCTCACACGTTCCTAAAATTCCACTCGTTTGTGTTTGTGTGTGTGCAGGAGGAGCAGAACCGAGGTAAGCCAAACTGGGAGCACCTGAACGAGGATCTGCATGTGCTCATCACAGTGGAGGACTCGCAGAACCGCGCTGAGATCAAACTGAAGAGAGCTGTGGAGGAGGTGAAGAAGCTTCTGGTCCCTGCGGTGAGTCACACATCTACTCCTCTTACCTTTCTACCCCTGACTCTGCGTCTACTTATCGGTACAGAGTGAAAATGTGTTGAGTGGCAAAAAACACATTGATTTGCTTCAACAAACAAGACTCGTGGGTTTCGGTTGAAAAAAGTGCTACATAGGCACTGATAAATGTATTTACTCAGAGGGAGCTAACTCGGTCTAAATAGCTGTCCTCAGCATGGCTGCATTTCCATGCTGGCTGTACCGAGTCCTCAGAGAGAGACGGGAGCCTGGTAGAGGGAGCAGCAGGACTGGCACTGAAGGGGAAAACTGCCATGCACATATGCAAGTTTCTAACGTGCAAAGGTGAGCAGCGTGGGCAGTTTTTAATGGGCTTAATTACCTGTGCTTAAAAATTTAATGAGGGGCACGAGACAGAGGGGTCGAGACTCCGGGCCCCCTCTGGGGCCATCAGAAGCCTCTGTGTTGATGTCAGGCTCAGAGCTGAATGGTAATGAAGCAGCAGGTCTTAATGAAGTGACAGCAGGTTAGAAGGAGATGCCATTGGAAACCCACCGGGGTCTTAAGACAAAAAGAAAATATGCAGAGCAAGCCGCCCCGCTTAAAGAACCGCCGTCCACTCGAAATTCCACTCTTCGGCGATAGGAAGGTTTCACATGGTTGTCTGAAGTTACAGACACAGACAGCATCAGAAAGTAGAGGGCCTTGGAAGTCAGTGGCAGTCTTCACTGCAGGAATAAAAAAGTTTTAAGTGCCGGAGATGAATAGAAGAGAAGAGAAAAGAAGGGGACATTTGAACAGTCAGTGTAATTCTTACTAGAAGTGAAGCTCCCACTAGAGGGGGAGGGGCAAAGGCTTCCAAACGCCGCTACCATGGAAACGCTCGCGGGTATCCACTGATCCGTGATTGACAGTTGTGCCCTTTCTATGGCACGTTAGTTCTGAATGCAGGCTAAGCTCTCTCTAAAGTTTAGCACTATTGACATCAGGAAGCGCTAGCTACGGATAAACAGTGCTAGGCGTATTCTCTAAATGAGAAATCATTACTGCAGATACATCTAGTGACATTTAAGATTGTTCATTGTCCAAAGATTCACACTTATTTGATGTCAAAAGGGCAAAGAGGTCTTTTTCGGTTCAATATTTTTTGAACAGGACAGATAGGTATCCTATAATCAAGCAGACACAAATGAAATGTTCACATGATCATTGACTCACAGTAAAATAATCCATTGCTCCTAAGCAGCAGTGGTGGTTCTCATGTTATAGATGATTCCTGAAATGCTGTTGGAAAATAAAGATGCCAAAAAAAGAGTTTCTTGGATTGAACCCAAAACCTTGTTTGATTCTTCAAATTACCTTTCAGGTTGTGTAAATGAGATGTGTGTCAGAGTCCCTTTTCCGCTACATAAAGGTATAACACCATTTAAGTTTCTTTTCAGGAACCTTTCTTTTTAAGAGTGGTGGTTCATCATCAGTCACTACTGTACAGTCTACATGTTTATCAGCTGTAATTAACTTTGTATCCCATATTAGACTGATAACAACAATAATAATGACATTTTGTAGGATAATATATCATCTTCCAAAGTCGTGTGTTCTTACTGTCTAAAGGAAAACTCATTTGCGCTGAAACACTTTTGTTAAAATAGAACCACTGTGTGATCAAAACTGTTGCTGCTTGCTGCTACTGTCCTGTTTGTACCCCACAGCTTTCTTCCCCTTCCGCCTCCATGTTTTCTTTTAAGAGATTATGCTAAAAAAAAATGTAAACATACACATCCCCCACATACACACACATGCACATGAACACACAGACTAACAGTAATGTTTAACAATGCACTTCCACCACCTCCACCCAAGACTAACAGGATAGGGGTGGATTCCTCCAAACAACTAAAAATAACCTGCTGTCTATTTTTGCAGGCCGTCTGTGTGTGTGACCACACTATACTCTAATAGATTGTGGTGCAATGAATATCTTGGAAAGTCTTTTTGCACAAAAGGTTCGTTTCTCAATGGTGAAAATCGCTTTACGCTGAGGTGAACCAGTATTACGCTGTTGAGCTCACAATTGCACATAAGATGCACTATAGGCTTCCAGATGAGGGACGGAACGCTCTCATCTCTGTTCACGCTGGCCCATATCATGGCTTGAGGCCATTTGCCAAGCAGACATCAGCAGTGTAAGCAAAGGGCATATTCATACACACACACACACACACACACACACACACACACACACACACACACACACACACACACCCCCACACACACACAGAGAACAGC
>JBBPDB010000108.1:33241240-33257270 GCA_037974465.1 Brachypetersius altus
CCAGCTAGCAAGCTGTGCATAATGGCAGACGGTGCTAATATTGTTGACCTGCTTTTGGCAAAACCATTTAGTGTCTTTCTTATGAGGAGAGACTCAGAATTAAACAGCAGTGCAGACCAACGCCCAAGACTGATCTGGTGCAAAAATCAGGAAAAAATAACAGGTCTTTTCAGCTCTCCTGGTGTGACAAGGTGAACTGGCTGCATCTGCTGTGACAAAGAAAATGTACTGTTGGCCATGAAACCTTCTCAGAATTTATGTACAAATAAGAATGAATTTTATGATGAAAGCCTAAAATGAGATTCCCCTGTTTCAAAGACTAGCAGCCACCACTGTTGTGCGTATAGAGCATTGGTTGTTTTTCTCCAAGGCAAAATGAGGTAAGGTGTTATTTATTCATTGTATTCCTTCCTTTGACATCTCCTTGTACATGTCTTCTCGTGTGTGTGTGTGTGTGTGTATATGTATGTGGTTCTGTCTGTGTGTGTGTGTTTTGTGCGTCACTCCTCTACCTCTGTGTAGCAGCTCTGGCATTCTCTCTGGCCGCCACTGCCCAGGCGCCCCGCATCCTCACTGGCCCCTCCCCTGTGATGCCCACCGCAGCCCTGCGTGCTCCTGCACCCGCTGCCCCCACCCTCATGCCCCTCATCCGACAGATCCAAACCTCTGCCATCATGCCCGCAGGCACCCCTCACCCCGCCGCCACCCTGATGCCTCAAACCCCTGAGTCTGGCATCATTTACACCCCATACGAGTACCCCTACGCCCTGGCCCCTGCCACCTCCATCCTTGAGTATCCAATTGACTCCAGTGGTGTATTAGGTAAGTAGACAGAACTTGCTTTTGTGGGGTAAAATGTTATGATTGCTTTCCATATTGACCTGCGTTATGTTTGTTCAAGTTTGGAGTCAATTCTCACAGTATTTCATTACTTGCAAATTTAATTTGTTTAAAGCTAAGAAGCATCTGTCTTTAGAGTTTTTTTTAGGAAAGAAAATGAGCCAAAACTGAAATCAAAATTCAGGACACATTCAGGACACACTGGCACATAACATGAACCTGGACAATGAAGGCAATAAAGAAGTTAAATTTGGCACTTTGACATGTAGCCACAGTTTTTGATTTGAAAATCTGCAAAAATGACCCTATGTTTTAAATTAAACTGTCCTCTTAACTTTTTAAATGTCTGTAGAAACCGTGAAGTAGTTGCACACAACCGTTTTTCATTATGGGTTTTTTTTTGTCATTATAGGCCTGTATAAACATTTTTAGAACAAAAATCTTTTTATTCAGTATTTAAAATATTTTGCCCAAAGGTTATTACTTTGTTAACAAGGCTGTAAAATCCATGTTTATAGTAAAGAGCTAAACAGCTTTATCCTTACTACACCTTACTAATTATTTGTGAACCTTTAAAATTGCACAGGACTGAAATATTCCAAGGATCGATTCCAAACTCTTGAATGGTTGTATGTGATCTACAGTATGTATTCAAAAGTCTGTAGACACCTGTTCATCCAGTGCTTGCTGTGAATATTTGTTTATATTCATTCACAAGAGCATTAAAAAGATCAAGAACTGATCATAGATGATTGGCTCCTCCATCCAAATTTACTTCATCTCCTCATAGTGATGCTGGACGGAGTCCCATCGCTCCAGACCAGTTTGGGATGGCACTTTGTCCCTCTAGCTGATGCTTGTCACCGGTCATGGTGACCTTAGGCTCTTGTTTGGCTGAGTCAGAGCATCCCATTCTATTAGCAGTGACCTCCTTTTGGAGATTATACAAGCACAGTTGAACACAGGTGCCCACAATGGGTGTACCTGAATTCACTAAATACAAAAAGAGTGGGGGGGGTCTGGATACTTTTGAACATAGAACATACTTTGTCATGTGCTCAGCAGGCTCTTGATACTGAAAAAGAAACCTTGTGGTGGCAGCTACAGTTGTTGCCTTTTGTTAGGCACCAGATAGACTAATTTCAGCACTCTGTCTCGTTCTTTTAGGTATGGCTTTTCCAACAAAGGGCTAGTAGTGTTCGTGGACAGTCTGCATCCTTCACAAGTGTTAACATGCTTTGTTTCGTAGCTGTCGCAGAACGACCGAACATTAAACAGCAAAGACCCCTAATAATGTGTTGGCTAAAGAACAGACAAACCAAGATCATTACTACTGATGTTTACACTGGTCTTAACTTCCAGAGTTTCGTACTATTTCTTTGGTTCATCCTCAACTTACAAATATTAAGACTGAAAATATTAGAATACTGATGATTCACTAAAATCTGTCATTCCCAGTGTTCTTTGAATAACATCCCAGCCTGCAGTTTGAGCTCCTGACAGTCCCTGCGCTTGCTTTCAGCTCCGAGTTCCCTCAGAGGACGATCAGTATTATAACTGACTTTGTGTTATGAATTGGAATAATGGGATGAACGAAGCGCAGTGGGCTAACTTAAATCTGTCTGCAGGGATCTGCCTGAAAGGGATCCATCTTATTAAAAGCATTTTGTATATTAGGACTGATTTAGTGGGAGGATTTAAAGGGCTCTGCTTGTGTGGTTCGGGAAAAAAGAAGTGGAGCAAACAAACGCTCGTGGTCTTATGTCGCCTTCTTGAAATGACAGATGTGTTTAAAAAATTTGCAATGGCAGATGCCTGCACTTTGGGCTTCTAATAGAAAGCATTCTCAATGTTTCATGAGTTACTGGGTCTTACAAGCTTGATGTGTTAAATGTTTGTTGTTTTTTTTTTCCCTCTGTAATGATGAAAAGTTGTTGTGATATGTTGTAATGATGTTGATTTCTGTTTTATTGGTAATGTTGCGCTCTGAGCAGGTGCTGTGACTACTAAAGTACGAAGGCAGGATATGCGCGTCCATCCTTACCAAAGGGTAGTGACCGCAGAAAGAGGTTAGTTTAGCCCCAGTGTTCACGCAATACTGTGTGTATGTGTGTGCGTCTGATAAAGATTGTTACACTTTCAATTGCAATACAGATTACAAACTTAAAACTCTAGCTCCTTTTTTGGATGTTATCTCCCACATCTACGTAGCACTACACGTGTAACAGATGTATTGGTCTTGAAAGTGTAAATGTGTTTGTGTTTGTGTGTCTGAGTGCTCATGTGTGTTTGAACCAAGTATTTCTGAGCATGTTCACCAGTTTGGGGAAGCACTGGAGATGGTGGGTGACACTTTATATTTGAGGTATATAACACCTACATAAAAATGTCACTAAGTTGCCATTAAAATGATTATAAATATTGAAAAAACATTTTTAAAAAATGGAACAGTTGGAAGCACTTAGGCCAAGTCAGGTCTTAAACATATAAAGTATAAATAGAGTGTTATAAAGCTTAATGACACTGTTATGTAGGTTCAATAACGCTTAGTGTAAAGTGTTGCATCCAGTTCACAGGTGGGTTATTCATATTGCATGTCTTAAGTTGAGGTCTCTCACTCCTAGAGAGTTGTTCGGGTTGTTCGAAGTGAAATGGACTGTTTGCTTGAGCTCCATTATACTGATGACCATGGGATAATATAATGACTCCCAGTCCATGAAGGGTGATGGAGCTCCGTAATTAGCTTCTCTCTTTCTTTTTTCCTCGTTTCGTCGATGTCGATTCCACATTTCTTGGTGTCTTATTAAATATTTGGACTCTAATGTACATTCGCACCTACTCTATTCCATTCAGCCACTTACTTGGCAGTTGAGAAAGGTTATCTTTTTTCTTCTATTCTACTTGTTTCAGAGTAATTTATAAAAGAAGGGGATTTATTTTATTGATCATGTTTACAAGAACAAGTCTGCTGACATTTGAAGACCAACTTAATGATAAAAGAGTGTAAGAAATTTTAACGGAACGTTAATCACCACGCAACAATATTTCCAGTACTGTATTTCGTCAACCCAGTATTGTATCTCATGTGATGTTGCATCAGGCACAGCCAGTTAGAAGCTGTTTAGAGCTTTGATCAAGCTTTCCTCCAGTGAAGATAGTCCTTCTGATACTGAAAATATTCAGAACTCCCTCAGCAGTCATCATTTCCTTAACTCTTTCGTTTCACATATTTATAATTTTGCATTTCATGATCTTCTTGTGTTAATGTTATTATATATTGTTTGTTTATTGTCACTCATAAGTACTACTTCCATCAAGTTTGGGCCAAGACCTTTTTTTTAATTTTATATTTTGTTGATAAAACAAACCCATTCTATGGGAAATTAAAGAACCACCTTTCAGAGATGACTCCTGAAACTACAACACATTAATGAAACTACATATTAGACATATTGAACGACTTTGGGCGTGCCAAACCTGTAAATATAATAGCGATGATTCCTTACGGTTAATGTGAAATTCTACTGATTCGAGATAAAGTTGAAATTAGCACTGTAAGATCTTAACCCATAACCGACAAACAAAACTGACCAGATTAATGAGAAACAATTGTGAAATTGCACAGACAGTCAAATCACCTCATCTGGCCTACTGCCCATGACCTTATCTAGTGTCGCCGAGCCCAATAATAAAAAAAAAAAAAGGACCAGAATAGATCCACCTCAGCAAGTATTAATAGCACTATGAACAACTACCGGCTCTTCACACGCATTCTATCAGTGTTTAAGCCTTATTTAGTGAAATTGTCTCGCTGGGTAGGAGGCATTTTAGAGCTCTCCTGCTGTTTTTTAACCATTGAAACTTATTTCATCAGAATTTTCATCAGTTCACTTGAAAAGTAATGGCATAATGAGCTTATTTGAACAGTTCTACTGTGATATTAGGAGAGTATAAAATAAAGGGCGTGGTCAGTGTCACATGGGTGAGATTTGACGCAAAGTTATGAAGGGTATGACTGGTTTGAGGAGTCTTCATAAGTACTAAATCTGAGCAGAATTGCTTTTCAAATCCAGCTGATAATCAGAGCGCATCTCATTTCAACACCCATTAGAAAAGCGATAGGCAGTACTTATGAGCTCTTAATTACTCCCCATTCAGAAATACCTCTTCATAAAAATACAGCACAAATAGTTTGCACTGAATCTTTAAAATTGCCAGGCAAAAAAAAAGATAAAACGATAAAACCTCATGACCGGTTTGAGCGTGAGCGGTCTGTGATGGACTTAGAACAGGGTGGTTCCTTACTGGACATGGTGTGAGTTTCCCCATTATATCCATACTCTCATCATGCTCATTTCCTCAAGAGTGTTACAGTTGATGAGCGTATGATGTTTTTGGGAAACCCACGCCTTGTCTGTCGACAGAATATGAACATATGAACTGAAGAAATATTCCATTTTCTATGTTTTTTTGTTTTATTGTAAGCTTTTATTTTGCTCTTGTTGTTCTTTATTTTTCCATTGACTTGTTTATAAAAGAACATAGTATTTACGTGTGTGGTCTTTTTTTTTTATTTTAAAGTTTAAGAGAACAATATGTCTAACTATAAAGCATTGAAATTATGAAATTAAGATATATTGTATATGTGAAGGAATAGGGAATATGTGCTAGAGCAGAAAACCATGTTTCTGGAAAAAAAAAATGTGGGGATACAGTTTCAGAAACGTTCTAGAAAATCTATTACCGAAAACAAAAAAAAATTCATTGTAATCCTTTCCTGTATCCTGAGATTTGATTAGTTTTGGTAAGCAGTAGTTTTGTGTATTGTGTCCTCCTCCTGACTTCAGCAGTTGTTTTAGTGCTATTCTGTTTCATTAGCATTGTGTTTTCCTATTATTGTAAATAGACAAATTTTAAAGACAATAAAGTTTGACTTGAGTCAAAAAATTGAACACCCTTTTTTCATTCCGCAGAAAGGAAAAAGACTATCTTTTATAGCTCTCGATTTTCTGCAATCGCATCTCTTTTAACTACTCATGAATTCAAACTCATTGTCACTAGCAGCTTCGTTGCTTTGGACTGGACGAGCACTGTAATGCTTAATAGCAGTCAGAGAGCGCGCCATTCATTTATTTACCCCGTTTAATCAAGACTACTTATCACATTCAATCATCCGATCTGTAATTGACTGCTACTAACCATTAAGTGGCGGTAGTTTAATTTGAGTTCTGTGATTGATTTTGCCTCTCTGCTTCTTTAACCATTTTCACCTGGGAGTTGGGCTCTTGTGTGAAATCATGAGGCCTTCATGATTTCGCATCGTTAATTGTAGATGTTGAGCAGTTTCTCTGACAGTAGCTCTGATTAGTAATGTCATGTTGTCATCCGACCGTCACTAGCTGAAACTAATCTCCTTCTCTATCTTTTTTTCTTTTGTGTCCTCCTATGTCCTTTTTGTTTTGTTTTATTTTCCCCCCACTCTTTGTATCTGTCTGTCCGTTTGTTTTCTAACCACCTAGCCGCCACCGGCAACTAACCAATGACCCTATGAGCTCTCAACTCTTCACCCAATGATGACCTGACCATTGCCTGTCTGCTGACCAGTTCTCTGGCTCTCGTCCTTCGCTTGTCTGTACTCGCGGCCTGCTGGTGAGCCCCGGAAGCAGCTTTAATTCGCTTAACACAGCGCAGAAGCAGCGACGGCCCCGCTACACAACCCAGCAACCCCCCCTCCCCTGAAAATCAG
Source organism: Brachypetersius altus (assembly GCA_037974465.1). Classification (NCBI taxonomy): domain Eukaryota; kingdom Metazoa; phylum Chordata; class Actinopteri; order Characiformes; family Alestidae; genus Brachypetersius; species Brachypetersius altus. The sequence continues at coordinate 33,247,827 of JBBPDB010000108.1, forward strand.
CAACTGCCCACTTCCACAAACTGAGGACCTCCATGGTCAGGTGATCTAGTCTCCACTGCACTGATGCGTCATAAAGCAATAATACGGTCTGGAACAACACCTTCAATTCCATTACCACTCCCACACACTCATTCACGCGTGCACACACACACCCACACACACACACACACACATATATACACCAGCTTTCACTCCTTGAAGACACGTCACCTAACAGAGGTTAGATATTGAGCATTAACTGAGACGTTTGGCTGAATTGTTGTGGGGACCACCCAGGATTGAAGCATTGAACTTAATGCAGTAGTGTGATGTGTGGATCGGCATGCTTATGTGGGAGAGGATATAAAAATGAATAAGAATGTTTGGTTTTTTTGTTTCTTTTTGTTTTTGTTTTCTTTTTTCCAAGTAAACTCCAAGGCAAAATGTACATGGGAGGGAGTTAAAGCCATGCTTGCCTATCAGCTTTGTGTCCACAAAGATATCCGATGCATCCAGTGAGAAGAATAAGTGTAAAGACACTAATTAATAATACATTTTTTTTTATATGAGGGTGCTGCAAGGGAAATGACTATATTTTTCACAATAGATTCTTTTTCTATGGAACTACAGTATTGTCAAATTGTGATGAACAAAGAAAAAAAAAAACCATTTATTTCTTTACGACGACGGAGAGATTTTAGAGACCAAAACAGCGTCTTTTCTTCTTCTTTTTTTTAAATCAAAAAAATCTTTAAAAGTGCCTTATTTTGCATATGATTATTGAGTACAAATGATCTCCATCAGTGTTTATGACAGCATATCAGGTATGATTTGTAAGTCCCTCCTTATCTTTGTTAAAAAAAAAAAAAGGGAGGAACACAAATAGCCCGATTACAGTCCGAATCATTTTTGAAATATATACAGTTATTAATTTTTGTTTTAAAGTGTATGCTTATCAACTCAGTCATGCCAACTGTTAACCTACAGTTACATTGGTGACTTTGTAATGCTCACTTTGGTTTTCAATAACATCTAAACTAGAAGTGTGATAACTGCTTGGACTTTCTGCAGTAACACAATTTTGAAGCCCTATGAAGTCAATATAGCCATCAACTTCCCACAACGGTCGCTTGTTGAAATTGTTAAGAGATCATTACTTGTTTGGTCACTGTTTTTGCATGAATTAGCCAAGCGAGTTGGACTCAGTCATCATTAGACAAAGATCATTGCTAATTATATTTACTGCTAGTATTAAGATTCTGTTTCTCCTGTCTGCCACTAGGAAGAAGTGAACTATGAAGTAATACTTGATAAGGTGACCTCTCAAAACGAAAGTATTCTATGCAATTGATTTACTTTTGCCAAGCTAACTGAATCGAGTTTCCTTCAGTAGGTCTTCCACCTTACAGAGCCAAGGCCAAGAACTAACGTGGAAACTTCAAAAAACGATTTGAGAAGGGAAAACAAAAACCTACAATCGAGAACACAGGCTGTGCTTGTAGAATCTGTAACATGATTAACGAAGAAAAATCCGCCTCCTTATTTGGTTTTCGTAACTGGATTGTCCGAGGAAATGTCTCCTTGTCGATACTTTTGTCATTTGTATGTAGTGCCATATATGCAAGAGTTTTTGAAATCCTTGGGATTCTAATGGTGTTGCGTCTCATTTCTTGTTCATGCAAATGCAAAGAGAAACTGCATTTGGTGAAAGTTTTTATTATTTTTTTTATTTGTTTCCATTTTTTTCCTTTTTAACCCAAGTTTCTCGATTTCTCAATTAACTAAGAACTGGAGTGCTGAGTTAGAGTGTTTCCTTCAGTTACGTTCAGCAGTATTATCATGTGTGCTATGTCTCAGTCAAAATGTGTGAATGAGGTACACATCTGTGTGTGTGTGTGTGTGTGTGTGTGTGTGTGCGCGCGCGTGTGAGATTCCATGTTGTCTTTGATACCATGCTTATGATACGCCTATGAACTGCAGCTCCCTTTTTTAAGCAATTTTTTTTTCCATTGGAAACATGGTCCTATTTATAACCATTGTAACAACTTTATAATGTATTTTTCTATCATATTTTATATGTACAAGATAACATTAAATCATGTTTTCTGATATGAACTCTATGCCTTATTATAAAGTCACATGATCCTGACCTTTTGTGTTATTCATGGTACAATTATTCGGACGATATTTTCAGCGAGTCAGAATGCCAATGGAGTTTTCATTTTTGAGTGATGAATCATTAGAATTTAATGCCCAGCTAATTTTTGTTTTACCTATTGATTGCAAACCCCACCCCCCAACCCACCCCCACCCCATTTACTGTAAAATGTTGTTTGCTGGGACATTTGGTATTTGGTTGGTCTATTTGAGTTTCAGTGTTGCTTGACTTCTGTGCCTTTCCATGTAAAGTGTGAGCTATTAACCATTTAAGTTCAATATAATCGGATTAATCTTCTCTTGCCTCTTGTACTAACATTTAAATATATCTTTTCATTAACACCTTCAATAATTTTTTTGTCTGCTTTGAATCTTTAAACAAAAAAAAAAGTGTGAAATTAAGCAAAAGAGTGTTGAACTGACATTTTAAGGATGCTGGACTAAACTCTGTACTGAAAAAGCAATAGCAAAATATTAAAATGATAGTTTTAAAAGAAACTAACTTTGTCGCGCCTTCTCTTGTGCTTTTATGTGCCAGTACACTTTGCATACTAATCTTAGCCAGGGCTACAGCGGGCATAGGTCGAGTTTGAGTTAGTTCTGATCTAAGCGGATCTTCTGCTGTGCAACTTGGTGCATCGGTTCTTTCCAGTCTGCAAAACGTTGTCCTCTGCTGTCCTCCACTCCCAGAGATCAGTTAAAGAAAAAGATAATTACACTGGAAAGATAAAATGGTATGCTTGATTGAGCTTTAAAAAAAGATGCTCACACCCACACAGCAACAATTTTGTCCTCCTTTCTCTCACCAGCTGTCTGTCGTGCTTGTTTTCTATCATTACCACCTGGTGAGGAGCTCTGGAAAGCCGTGGTTAGAGGAATATCCACTGTTTACACCGGCCAGTGTCTCCAGGGTCCACTATAGCGCAGATGTGAACAAAATTCTTTCCAGATTCCAGAAGAAGAGAGGGGAAGAAGGAAAGCAAATGTTTTCACACATTCTGACATTCAGAGCACTTCCTACCAGGGCAGCCTAATGCCACGCCCACAACTAAAGCGTTTTTCTATTGCTCTTGCTGTGTCCGGCACCCTAACACTCCATCGCTGTCAGAACAAAACCTTCTGTCTCGGAAATGCCGCATTGTTAACACAAAAATGGGAAATTTCCATTTCTGTTTATTCGATCCTGAGACTTTCAAGACAATGCTGTTGAAGTTTTGATGGAGCAATCAAATATTGTGAGGTTTTGAACTGGCAGGGACGATCTGCAAGTAATTGTAGCTTGAATAGTGAAGATTCTAATTCATTTTGTGTTGCAAATTCACATCAAAATCAGAAACATCTCTCTCTCTCTCTCTCTTTTGGTGAAGCCACAACCATGTTGAATTTTCATCTCCAGGTTCAAAGTCTACAAAGGAAAATGCAAGACCATTTAAAACGATTCCTAATAATCCTCTCAGCTTTCTGTGTGTTTGCGTCGGCACTTTTTTTTTTGTTTGCGAGTCGAAGTTTGCGGTGGTCTGTTCTTCACTGATAAGATTATTCTCACCAAGCTCTTGTGGCTCCCACAACACCAAAGCGCCACAGTGCTGCACCGATGGTGTTTGCTTGCGTATGAGAGCAGGACACATACAGAGGAATGGTGTGATGCACTTTTTTGGTGCGTGTGGGACGGGCCTGGAGTGCATATGAGGGTTAAAAACAATAAAATGAGATCAAATGTGTGATATTTATAGTAAATGAGCAACAAAAAAAAAAAGAATGGGAAACAAAAAAGTGATTAATTTGCTCCTACAGAAAGAAAAGTGCACTGAAACACCACGCTGTGTGGGAAATTAATCCTGTCTAGACCAAATTGCTAGCTGCCATGTAGGGGAACCATTCCCTCTGCCGTTTCTTCCGCCCTTTCTCCATCCCTGTAACCTACAATTTAAAGCTCTGTTTCTTCTGCCCTTGTTCTGTCTCTATCCTACGCCTCCTCCTACCACTTCAGCTCTATAGTTCTGCTGGAGACCATCTCCGACTCACCATGTCAGAACCATGCAGGCACACGCACACCCAAACTAATGGTGCATAATACAGTGGGGTAGTTTAATGACTGGATAATGGGCCGAGCTGACGGTTTGGGTGGAAAGATGAACTCTGCACGGTCTCTAAAAAGAGCCCTCGGAGAGTGTGCCATGTCGACACACACTCACACACTTCCGCCTGAACGGCTCCAGCGGCCTCTGTGACCTTCATACCCACAAACAAACTCAGGAGCCTCTGCCCCGGCACCTTCCATAAAAATAGAGGCTGTTCCTTCCCTCCTTCCTCTTCTGTCCTTCCCTGTCTAATGATCCAAGTTGGCTGGCTGACTGAGAACATCCTCATAGTGCTAACCTTCACTTGGGCCTTCTATTTAATTGGTTGATGTTTAGGTTGTGTGGGGATACACCTTAAACGTTTCATCCTGTTGTAAAGGTTAAATATGAAGAGCCGTAACTCATTAAAGCAATTAATTTAATGTACACCAGTTTCTCTTCAGCCCAAGCATAGTTGATCAGCAAAAACATGTATAAAGCTTGCTTTGTTTAGTTTTGTGTTGTAGTTTGTCACTTTTACAGTATGACCACTTATCTATGGAAATGGACAAAATCAAAGTTTTATGAATTATATATTGTACATACTTTGTACATTTTACATACTCAATTTAAATACAACAGTAGTATGTCATTGTGTTGGAAAATGCATAGGTAAGTCTGATTGTAATTATTTAAGCCTGCAGTATTTACACTTTTTTAAATAAACTTCCTCTACTTGGTAAAATATCCATTTAAGGCACAATGTTTCACTCACAGATTCTAACATTGCATCAAGTGATGGAGTGAGGATGGGCTGCACTACTCTGAGAAAAGTTGTCATGGAGAAAATTAGCAATTTTGATCACCAGTGATGCCACAGCCATCCTTGACTGGGACTCCATGAAGTCGCCATGACAACCTTTCTCTGAGTGAGTAGTGCAGCCCATCCTCAATCCATCATTCAATGCAATGCTAGCATCTGTAAGTGAACATAGTCGAACAGGCAGTTAGTGCTCTCCTCCAAGCGTGTTAATCTGATGCCCTTGTTGTATTTTGAAAAGATAAGATCTCACCTGACCCCGAGGAAGCATGTGTTAGCCTTCACCCTCCCAGCGCTGGCTGTGATACCATTGTTATCGTGAGACTGGGGCAGTTGTGGCTATTGGCTGGAACTGGACACGTCTATTATGGGTAGACAAATCAGGAAAATCACTGTTATATTACAGGAGCATACACACACTGTAGCGCTTCTTGTCTGAGCGGTGCATTGTTTTGCTATCAGGGGATAGGAGGAGTGTCAGTACTTGTGTGCCTTGAACAAACTGCACATGATGTGAAACAATGAGCACAAAGAAGGCATGTCCAGCAGGAGGATGTGGAGTGGGTGTGGAATGTCCTCCTGGGGGCTTGCATGGAACACAGGAGACTTCGAGGAACACTTCCCCTCTGCTGCGTGAGACAGCTGTTGCCACACACACACACTGTTTATGTAAGAGAGGAAACCATTACTATTTACTCGCATTATCCCATTGTTGTGACCTTAAGATCTGAGACGCATCAATAAATGATAGTGGAACAAAGTTTGTTGGACACATCTAATAATAGCTCATAATAGTAATAATAACAATAATGATACTAATGTTAGTTACATAGTACTAGTACTAATGATATCATATAAATATTATAAAAAAGTATAAGCAGCATTTGACCAGTGCTAACCAATGAAGTCATAAACAGTCATCCACATTCCTGAATATAACAGGAAAACAGAAATGATCCCCATTCAGTGTCTGCACATTCATTCACATGCATCCACACACTCACAAATAGAGATCTGTTGGAGCAGCAGGATGCCTCAGAGCTCTGCTTTATGTCCCAGTCCTCTCAGTCTCCGCCTCCACTCCTCTTCCTCTCCTCTTCTGGATGCTCCCTGCCCTTCCTGCCCGCTCTCGGGGGATGGGGCCTCAGCTCTGGCTCCAGTCTGACCCCCCACTCTGGCTCCTCATGCCTGGACCCTGCCCAAACCTGGTGGGAGAGGCGAGTCTGGCAGCCAGCATCCAATAGCAGCAGCAGCACCGGCCACTGGCCTTGAGGAGAGTATAAATGAGATGAGACAACTGGATCAAGGACTAACTGTTGTTTAGATTAAAATGCTTTTTTAAATGGGTGATAGAGAATGCATACTTATGAGTTTTGTCTTTTCAAGGACTGTGCATTAATTTGTTGTTTTCTTCTTTATCTCTTTACTATCAAAAAGCTAATAAAAAATCAAAAAAGCTAATAAAACTTACAGCTTAACACTTTACAAGTACAGTTAAACAACAGAAATCAGCACAGTTTCAAACATTATGGTTGAATATTTAACTTAGAGGCCCTGTTATCTACGACCTGGCCCCAGAATGAACTCAGAAGTTGGTCTGCACTGCTTTGGATTCATGAAACAACTTTTGTATGTTGTCCAACTTGGTAATTCCATAAAGTCACTTTTTTGTGTGTTTGTGTGTGTGTTTTCCTATCGCTTCCACCAGAGTTCATGCAGGCCCTTTTGTGTTGCTGTGATTCGGAAAAAGCTTGAAAATGTGTACATGTTTTTTAAACCCGTTATCTGAGAGATTTCTGAGAAGCTTTGTAAAAAAAAAAAAAAGCCCCTTACGCCCTCCCCTCATCTCGCTCAAACCAGTTTAAAGAACAGAGGCACTGCACAGCTTTCATGTCTCCATGGTAACACAGTCCTTTGGGGTGCTACTGGTGTGTGTGTGTGTGTGTGTGTGTGTGTGTGTGTGTGTGTGTGTGTCAGCTCTTGTGTTTGTGTGTGCACTTGTGTGTATGTGAGAGAGTGTGTGTGCACATTGTGTTGGTGCTGAAAATAAAATATCAGGGAAAAAAGTGTCTGAAGTAAAACAGTATGAACATAGTGATACAATATGAGACAGTGAGGATTAAAAAAAGAGTAGAACTGAGAGATTCATTACGATGACATCACGCTCATTTCCCACTGCTGCAGTGTTCCACAGGGAGCCCTCAGTCTCTGTTCTGCTGCTTTAGTGTCTCCTCGGCTCTGAGGGCTGCCTACGGGAGGCCGTCCACTGGCTGTGAATGGCCTTTTTGTTGGGAAACAGTGAGCCGTTTCTGCTCCCACAGAAAGTCCTGGATAATTTAGTGTGGATGCCAGGAAGTCTGAGCTCACAGAATGACAACAATGGCAAACGTTATTGCTCCACCTCAAGGGGTGGAAAAGAAAGAGAAAGAAATCACAAGGGGGAAAAACAGCCATAGTGAGTGAATTCGAAAAAGGCCTTCCACCCACAGGGCAGCAATCTTCACTTTATCACTTATGATTCCAGAGTATAAACTCTGCGGACGATAAACTCTCTGTTCATAAAACTACTGATTACTGTTTTTGCACTTTTGCATATTTTACACACGTGTTTCTGTTGTGTTTCTACACAAGTCAGCTTTAATAAACTTGTAAAAATGCAAATTCATGAGAGGCTACATAAATAACTTTTAATTAACACTTGACTGCCATCTAGTGTTTGTCATCAGCAAAGACACATTTTCAAAATGATGCAGCCATTATAACGGATCACAATTTTTATTAATAAAATAAGAAATATAGTATTCCGAAGTAATAATAATAATAATAATAATAATAATAATAATAATAATCAGCATTCTCATCATAACAGTATTATTATTATTATTATTATTATTATTATTATTATTATTATTATTATTATTATGCTTGATGATGATTATTATAATTATTGATATGGTGGTGATGAAGACGATGACGGTGCATATTATTATTATTATTATTCCAGCTATGATTTTCTTAATATCAGTAAATTATATTCTGTGTGATTAGCAGTTACATCAATAAGTAATTAGCCAAATGCGTTCAAATAACATTCATTAGCTTCGCTACCTACAACCCTAGGCATGCCTTTATTATAGTTATATGACATTTTATAAAGGGAAGGCTTATAGATTGTTAAAATTAAATGATATAAAGATTCAATTGTTAAAATTAAATACTTTGCATTTTAAGTATAAATAAAACATCTTCAAATTTTTATATTGTTATATTGTTTCTATTGTTTATATTTAAATTAGTCTGGTTTGTAATCAAGTATTGTCATAATGTGTCTGGAACATTTAAATCCAACCATGTTTCTTTTGTAAACATGTTAGCTTTTTGCCTATGGCAACAAAAATAGAACTATTCTGTTTTATCAGCAGTAATGTTGACATTTTATCAGATTTTTCCCCTGTCTTTCTAAATAAATACATAAACCAGAAAATTATTTTTGTTTTCATTTTAGCCCAATATTATATAGGCTACCTAAATATAAATGTACACTTTCTCCAACATTTTGATCTAATTGTTTTAATGATTTGATCATTATTTTTGCACTGTAATTTTCAAGCGACCACCACCCATCCAACATTTTCTTAACTCTCTGATGCATGAATTATGAAATCCTCAACATAAAATAGTATAAACTTAATGGAAGAATTATTCAAACTGACTTTTATCAAAATTCCATGAGCAATTAATTTACTGTATTAATTAAATACAGTAAGGTACTTACTTTAAGGTACGTTCACACACACACTCTGCACACACCGAGCACACACTGCGCACACACTTCTTGGTAAAAATGATCGTTTTGTCATATTTTTTACACAAACTACATCTAATCTGCCCAAAAATGTTGTTGTTGGTTTTTTTTAAAACTAACTTATACTTAAGCCCAAATATGCACACAATTGAAACCAAAATTGTCATAATAAAAGATTAATCTACCACATGACGTCCACTTTGGTGGAGACATGCTTAATCGCTGCTTTACTACTTATTTTAAACAAAAAATTCAAACTGAAGAAATAATATTTAGTTACTATTGCATATGGTTCTCCTAGAATAGAAGGATTAACTGGATATTTCAGCAGTGGTCAACAAGTGTGGCTCTCTGTCGGCCATCTTGGATTTAGAGGAGGTTCACTTATAGTTACAACAATTAAGAAGTAAAAGAAACTCAATGGAGTGAAGCAGGAGAGAGCATTCTAACTGCTGATAGAAACTGCATTCAGGAGAAAATGACTTTTAAATAGCTGTCCACTGTAATGACCGCTATGCGCCAGAGGGTTACATGTATTCCTGTTTATTTAGTCTTTAGGAACTGATTGACTGGTTGAGGTGGGAAAGGGTCATGTGTGGTAACAGCAGTGCCAGTTTCTGGTG